>PVIU01005011.1:0-119128 GCA_004026605.1 Ondatra zibethicus
AAAAAAAAAAAAAAAAAAAAAAAAAAAAAAAAAAATAAAAAAAAAAAAAAAAAGAACTAATACTTAGCCTGAGTTAATGGGCCAATCAGTTTATCATTAATGTAGACTCTGTGTAATTTCTTTGGGACCTAATGACTGTGGGACCTGGTGGGAGGACAGAAACCATCCAGGCCCATCATGTTACAGAATGGTGCCCAACGTGGATAACTGCATCCAGAGAAAGCCATAGACTTTCTGTGTGATTTTTTCTGGAACTAAATGGCTGGGGGACTGGGTAGGACAGAAACCCTGACAAGCCTGCCCTCATGCTACAGAATGGCGCCCACGTGGATAACTGCATCCACAGAAAGCCTGAGAAAGCTTGGGAAAGAATAGAATAAATGATATTTTCTTGGTAGCAGCCATTTCTTGGGTCTGCTCTGCTTGCTAGAGGCAAGCAAGCACACTCATTTAAGAGAAGCTTCCTGACTCAGCTTTAGCTGCAAAACCTTGCAGCTCTTTTAAGAGGTCCTGCCACAAAACACTTAAACTGTGTTGATAAAAAGATGACCGCATGCTTTTCGGTTTTCAGCCATAGCAAGAAAAAAGCTGCAACATTTTAAAATGCCGGTTTCTTGGGTCATCCTGCCAGAGCAAACGCTGACTCTTTCAGGCAGGTGTTCCAATTTAGGAGCATTTGAATATGGTTTGTGAGCAGAATGCTGCAGCTTGGCAGGAACCTTGAAATGCCATAGAGTTGTGGCAATAAACGTGGCTACAGCCATTACCTCCGCCATGAGGGTGGAATTTCATAAAGCTAAGGAATGGGCTGGATGTAGCCGTCAGAGCCACGGCTTTTATCCTACCCATATAGCTTGGTAAATTAAAGACTCATGTAGTCAGAAAAAGAGAGATATACAGTAAAGAGATTTAAAAAAACCTCTAAATTGTTTACATTGTGTTAAATATATATACAGGCTAAATGTTAAAATCCTTATAATAAAACAAAAGGAAAGAGAGTAGATGAGTATGGAGGTACACACCTTTAATCCCAACACTTGGGAGGCAGAGGTAGATTGACCTCTGTGACTTCAAGGTGTGGTAGCACACACCTTTAATCCCAAAGCTTGGGAGGCAGAGGCAGACAGATCTCTGTGAATTCAATGTGTGGTAGCACACACCTTTATTCCCAGCACTGCAGAGGCAGAAACAAGCAGATCTCTGTGAGTTCAAGGATAGCCTGGTCTACAGAGGGAGTTCTGGGACAAAGATACACAGAGAACCTGTCTCAAAAAGCCACAAGTTAAAAGTAAAAATAAAAGAAATAGAGGTTAAAATAAACATGCATAAAGATGGAAAATACACAGAGAATATTGATACTGTATGTTATTGTGCTCTCTTTGATTTGTTTGAATACTGAGGAAGGAGCAAGAGCTGCTAAATGATATTTGCTTATAAATGCTGCAGAATTAGTCCAAGATAGGTATTTTGAAAATACTTTGACTTCAAAATTGAAGTCAAAAGGTATGTTACTTTGAAGAAGACATTTTGCTTTTGTTTCCACAGAAAATGAGAGGCTGTGGATTCATTCTGGGTTAAGAAAACTTAGGTTTGATCAAGGTAGACCACCTGAGAAATCTCTGGTAGGAACAGATGGCCCAAATGTCTGAGTTCTACATCCAGAACAGATTCAAGATGCTGGCTGAGATGATCAAGCTTCACAGGATACTCCAGTCAGGACTTGATCATGACTCTAAATATTCTCTAAGTCCCCATAATATTATCAGTGCCACCAACCAGCTGGAAGTAGCCTGGAATACTATGCCCACATTCCCAAAAAATGGACTATGGATATTTTTCTTTGTTTAAAAAAAAGAGGGGGAAGTGGTGTGGGAGAATTGTCTGAATTCTGTCAATCATGTTTTAAATAAACACTGATTGGCCATTAGCCAAGATGTATAGGTGGGACAACCAGACAGGAAGTAGAGGCAGAGCAAGAGAATAGGAGAATTCTGGGAAGCAGGAAGCTCACTTGGGAGTCCTGCCCAGACCACTGAAGAAGCAGGATGTGACCTGCCCCACTGAAAAATGTACTGAGCCATGTGGCTAGCATAGATAAGAATAATAGGTTAATATAATTTTCTTTATATTTTCTTTGGGGCTAAATGGCTGTGGGAACTGGGTAGGACAGAAACTCTGACAACCAGGCCATCATGCTTCAAAGAAAGAACATAAAGAGATGCAAAAGTAAAAGGCCAAGTAACACATCTTTCAGAATTACACCTGCCTTCTCAATGGAAAGCATGGAAGTCAGAGAGTCCTGGACAAATTTCTGCAGGCATTAAGAGCCCAAGAATTCAAGCCCAAACTACTACAAGTAGCAAAGCTTTCTGTAGGAGCAGGCTACTTGCTCGTCCCGGCCACCCAGAACCAAAATAATCACACAGAAACTATATTAATTCAATCATTGCTTGGCCCATTAGCTCTAGTTTCTCATTGGCTAACTCTTACATATTAATTTAAACTATCTCCATTAATCTGTGTGTCACCACATAGCAATAGACCAGGTAAAGTTCCCAGCATCTGTCTCTGGTGGTCTATGTGGCTTCTCTCTGGCCCTGCCTTCTCTCTCCAAGCATTCAGCTTAGTTTTCTCTGCCTACCTAAGTTCTGCCTTATCAACAGTTCAAGGCACTTCTTTATTTATTAATAGTAACCACAGCAAACAGAGGGAAATCCCACATCAACTTTCAACAACCATAGAGGAAGAAAACAATATATTCAATGACAAAACCAGATTTAAACAATACCTATCCACAAATCCAGCCCTATAGAAAGTACTACAAGAAAAACTCCAATCCAAAGAAGCTAACTGCACCCACAAAAACACAGATATAGATAACCTCACACCAGCAAACACCAAAGAAGGGAAACACACAAACACTACCACCAAAAAATAACAGGAATTAACAATCACTGATCAGTAATATCTCTTAATATCAGTGGACTCAATTCATCTATAAAAAGATACAGGTTAAAGAATGGATATGAAAGCAGGATCCATCCATCTGCTGTATACGAGAAACATACTCCAAACTCAAAGACAGATATTACCTCAGAGTAAAGGGTTGGGAAAAGATTTTCCAATCAAATGAACCTAAGAAACAAGCAGGTATAGCTATCTTAATTTTTAACAAAATAGACTTCAAATTAAAATCAAGCAGAAGTGATGGAGAAGGAAATTTCATAGTTATTGCAGGAATCCATCAAGATAAAGTCTTAATCCTGAACATCTATGCCCCAAATAAAAGAATACGCACATATGTAAAAGAAACATTACTAACACTTAAATATCACATCAAACCCCACACACTAATAGTAGGAGACTTCAACACCCCATTCTCCACAATGGACAGGTCAACCAGACAGAAACTTAAAAGAGAAATAAGAGAACTAACTGATGTCATGACTCAAATGGACTTAACAGACATATATAAAACATTTCGCCCAAACAAAAAAGAATATACCTTCTTCTCAGTACTTTATATAACCTTCTCTAAAATTGACCACATGCTCAGTAACAAAGCAAACCTCAACAGATACAAAAAAATGGAGTAACCAATATATCTTATCATGGCTTAAAGTTAGGATTCAACAACAGCACTAATTGCAGAAAGCCAACAACCTCATGGAAATTAAATAGTACTCAATTGAATCACTCCTGAATATTGAAAGAAAAAAAAGAAAGAAGTTAAAGACCTCCTAGAATTCAATGAAAATGAATTACAACATATCCAAACCTATGGGACACTCTGAAAGCAGTGCTAAGAGGAAAGTTCATAGAACTAAGTGCCCACATAAAGAAAACAGAGAAAGCTCACTTAGAGACTTAACAGCACACCTGAAAGCTCTAGAAAAAAAAGAAGCAGACTCACCCAGGAGGAGTAGAAGACTGGAAATAATCAAACTGAGGGCTGAAATCAACAAAATAGAGACAAAGAAAACAATCCAAAGAATCAGTGAAACAAAGAGCTGGTTCCTTGAGAAAATCAACAAGATCGACAAACCCCTATCCAAACTAATCAAAAGGCAGAGAGAGAACACTCAAATTAACAAAATCAGAAATGATAAGAGTACATAACAGACACAGAGGAAATTCAGTGAATCATTAGATCATACTACAAAATCCCATAATCCACAAAATTGGAAAATGTAAAAATAAAGGACAATTTTCTTCATAAGTACCACATACCAAAATTAAATAAAGACCAGGAGAACTATTTAAATAGAACTAAAACCTTCAAGGAAATAGAATCAATAGTCTCACAAAACAACAAAAAAAGCCAGTATCGGATATTTTCAGTGCAGAATTCTGCCAGAACTTCAAAGAAGTTCTAATACCTATACTCCCCAAATTGTTCCACATAATAGAAATAGAAGAAACATTGACAAACTCTTTTTATGAGATTATAGTTACCCTGATGTCAAAACCACACAAAGACTCAACCAAGAAATAGAATTAGAGACCAATCTCCCTCATGAACCTTGATGCAAAAATAAAATAATGGCAAACCAAATCCAAGAACACATCAAAAAAAGATCATGCACCATGATTAAGTCAGCTTCATCCCACATATGAAAATCTATCATTTAATCCACCACTTTAATAACCTGAGAGAAAAAAAACTGTATGATCATCTCATTTGATATTGAAAGGGAATTTGACAAAATCCAACACCCCTTCATGATGAAATATCTTGGAGAGATTAGGGATACAAGAAACATATCTAAACATAGTAAAATCACTATATAGCAAACAGATAGCCAACATCATATTAAATGGAGAGAAACTCAAAAGAAATTTCACAAAAATCAGAAACAAGATAAGGCTGTCTACTCTCTCCATATCTACATAACATAGTTCTTGAAGTTCTAGCTATAGCAGTAAGACAACAAAAGGTGATCAATGGGATTCAAATTGGAAATTCAAAAAGGAAGAAGTCAAACTTTCATTATTTGCAGATGATATGATAATATATATAATTTACCTCAAAAACATTACCAGAAAACACCTACAGCTGATAAATACCTTTAGAAATGTGGCAGGATACAAGATCAACTGAAAAAAAGTCATTAGTCCTCCTATATACAAATGATATAGTAGCTGAGAAAGAAATCAGAGAAACACCGTCATTTACAATAGCAATAAATAACATAATATATCTTGTAGTAACACTAACCAAAGAAGTAAAAGACCTGCTTGAAAAAAAACTTTAATTCTTTGAAGAAAGAAATTGAAGAACATACCAGAAAATGGAAAGATCTCCCATGTTCTTGGATAGGTAGGATCAACATAATAAAAATGGTAATCCTACCAAAAGCAATCCATGAATTCAATGCAATCCCCATCAAAATCCCAACTTTTTCACAGACCTTGAAAGAACAATAGTCAACTTCATATGAAAAAACAAAAACCCAGGATAGCCAAATAATTTTGTACAATAAAGGAACTTCCAGAGGCATCACCATCCCTGACATGAAGCTCTATTATAAAGATACAGTAATGAAAACAGCTTTACATTGGCATAAAAGCAGACAGGTTGACATAACTAACATGACCATAAATTTGACTATTATAAATTACTCTCTATTAATTTTTAATTATATATTACATTTTAAGTGAGCTGCACAAACACAATACCTTAAACAAGAGCAGAAATGCATATATACAAAATTGACAAATTTGTATCAATAGATCAAGATCCATACCAATGTAAGTTTTTCATCTCAATATCATACCCCTCCTTTAAATGATAACAAAAATTTATAAACAATCATTTTGAGAATGGAGAGAGTTTTCTTCAAACTGCTTCCTGCTGTTTGTTGGGTGAAGTATTTTTCAGGTTCACAGAGACCTTTCGGGGTCTTGTTCAACAAGACCTGGAAGGAATCCACAGGTTCCTATCCTCTGTGGAAACAAAAGCTTTCCCAAAGTAACATACTTAGACCCAAATTTTATGTCAAGATACCTTTATGTTTGTTTAGCTTAGCAGCCCCCAGAGTGAAATGTTCCTGTGCTGTCAAAAAATTCAAAGAAAACACAATAATATACATGATACAGACTCTGTGTATTTTCCATCTTTAGTTGGCTTATTTTTCTTTACTCCTTTTATCTATGACTGTCTGTTCTCTTTAATATTACTTTTATTGTCTCTTTAACGACTTTGTTTTATCTAGACTTTTTTTCTTCTCTCTCCCAAACCTATGTACATTTTAAAAACACACTGTATCTCATTTGTTTTTATGTCTAAATCTGTCCTGTTGTGTATCTGAAATCCTTTTTCTGACAAGGAGCCTTTTAAAATTGTAAGCAGTGTGGTTGCAGTATCCCTGTTCCACTTCTCTTGGCCTTTTAGGATACTTTTACTGCCAGCTCTGGGACTGCTGGGTGGGCACTGTATTCATCACCTCAACTCTGGGAAGCACCATGCAGCACATAAACCCTTTTTGTCTGAGTAAAAGTTAAATCTGCCATGCAGCATGCTGCATGGCCTGCTCTGTGCATGGTGGCAGGAATCTGCCATACTTTCCTGCCTGTGCACGCCTAGCAGACCTGATCCAGCTATTTTCCCATGCTGGGGTGCTGAGCAGCAGACATGTTCTCAGTTACTTTCTTCCTAACCTTGAGCAGGCTTACAAGCACCTGGACCTGAAGTGGTGGCTGGCCATGCTGGTTATCCCCAAATGTATTGGTGCCATTTGTAAACAGAGGCTGCTGTTTCATTTCCCTACTGCTCAGACCCGAATAATCACTCAGAAACTGTATTAATTACAACACTGTTTGGGCAACGATTCAGGCATATTTCTAGCTAGCTCTTATGTCTTGAATTAACCCATTTCTATTCTTCTATGTATCAGCACAAGGCTCTGGCTTACTAGTAAGGATCCAGTGTCTGTCTTCTTCAGCACTTACATGGTGTCTCTCTGATTCTGCCTACTGTCTCTCTATATCTCTGTTCAGAACCCCACCTAGCTTTACTCTGCTAAGCCGTTGACTGAAAAAGCTTTATTCACCAATCAATAAAAGAAACACACATACAGAAAGATATCCCATATCATATTGGATTTGTAGAAGCCATTTTCTTTGGAGGGATACCTTGCTCAGCCTAGATATAGTAGTGAAAGCCTTGAACTTTCCCCAGAGCATGTGCCTTTCTGTGTCTGAGGAGTGGATGGGGGGTAGGGTGGTAGGAAGGAGGAGGGAATAGGATGAGGAAGGGAGTGGGAACTTTGATTGTTATGTAAAATGGAAAAAGATAGTTTTTTAAATAAAGATAAATAAAAGAGAAATCATCACCAAGACCTATAATCACCCCAATACCAGATTCCTAGACACCCATGTAAAAACACAATCAATAAAAGTCAGGGCAATATGTCTTCACTAGACAGCTATCCTGAATATTCCCACATAACTGAAGCACAAAAAAGACCTCAAATCAACTTATGAAGATGATAGAGGTCCTAAAAAAGAAATGAATAAATACCTTTAAGAATGAGAGGAAAATATAAACAGTGGGAGGAAATGCATAAAACTGCTCAAGACCTGAAAAGAAAATAGAATCAATAAAGAAAACAAAACCTGAGGGAATCATAATAAGGAACATGGAAATTTGAAGAGGAACTACAGATGCCAGTTTCATGAGCAGAATACAAGAGATGGAGCAGAGAAACTCAGAAGTGAATATACTGTGGAAGAAATAGAGAAAATGTTAAATCTAAAAGACTTCTATTAGAAACATCCAGGAAATTTGGGCCATTATGACAAAACCAAATCTAAGAATAATAGGAATAGAGGAAGGAAAAAGAATTCCAGCTAAAGGTCCAGAAATTTCTTTCAACAAAACCATAGAAGAAAAATTTCCTAACCTAAAGAAGTAATGCCTATAAATATACAAGAAGCATACAAACCACGAAATTGATTGGGCCAGAAAAGAAAGTCCCCTCAATATTTTATAGTCAAAATGCTCAACATACAGAACAAAGAAAGAATATTGTCTTAGTTAGGGTTTTTATTTTGTGTCCATGTGTGAAGAGATACCATAACCATATTAACTATTATAAAGGAAAACGTTCAGTTGGGACTGGCTTACATTTCAGAGGTTTATTCCATTATCATAATGGTGGGAAGCATGGCAGGATATAGGGAGATATGGATCTAGAGATATAGCTGAGACTTCTATATCTAGATTCACAGAGAGTAAGAAGGAAGAGTAACACTGGGCCTGGCTTGAAAAATTGAAACCTCAAAGCTCATCCCAATGACAGATGCACTTCCTCTTATAAACCCACACCTATCCTAACAAGGCCACACCTCTTAGTCCTGCCACTTCCTGGTGAGAAAGGACTGAAATGTAAGAGCCAGTAGGGGCCATTCCTATTCAAACCACCACAAATGTTAAAAGTATCAATGGAAAAATACCAAGAAACATGTAAAGGCAGACCTATTAGAGTTCTACATGATTTGCGAATGGGGACTCTAAAACCCGAAGGAACTGATAATATGTGCTGTAGACTCTAAGGGATCACAGATGTCAGTTCAGACTACAATACCAGGCAAAACTTTCACCCTAGAGAAAGAAGATATTCCATGATAAAGTCGAATTTAAACATTATCTATATACAAATTCAGCCCTACCAAAGGTGCTGCAAGGAAAACTCCAACCTAAAGAAGTTAAGTACTCCCATAGAGACAAACCACAAAGAAAAGTCTTATATTCTTTGAGAGTTTTGGATATGTAGTACAAAGCATCAACCCACAGGGCCACATATCACCAGAGAGAGGACATCTGACACATAAGTGCTCATATTAACTATAAATGAGACCATTAAGTAGTATTGCCGTACAGCAAGAAATAATTTGATTAAAGTATATAAAGGTATAATGCACAAGTCTCAATTATGTTAGTGCAAGGAGTTGAAAATGACTTCAGAACACTTCTGAACAGAAGTGAGAAAGGAAAGAGAGAGACAAGGAAGGAAACAGGATCCAGTTAACCTCCTTACAAACAAAATAATCATATGATCCTTCTTAGAACATACACACAAGAACATGTGTGATCCATATTTAAAACAGGTAGAAACACTTTAAATGTAATAAAATAAATGAAAAATAATGTGATCATGAAAAATAATTATCTCAGGAAAGAGAAAGACAGATATGGAGAGAGACAAAGAGAGAGAGAGAGAGAGATCAAATGAGTAGACTCAGTGCTTTTGATAATCAAACTAAAAAGATGAAGGAAAGAAATGTATAAAGACTATAAACTTCTTAGAATCCAAAGGCAAAAAATTCAGGAAGGAGGCCAATGACAAATTTAGAATAAGAAATAATTATATGTGCAACAAGACTCATTATTTTAAAATGTTTACCAAGAGAACACAAGTAGATTAGTTAGGATTCCTCAGATGAATTCAAACAATAATATTGAAAGACTTATAAGATTAAATGGAGGACCACAAGGCCAGTGCTGTGATCCATTCAATGTCTGATTCCCTCAGAATGAAGTAGCCCCTGGTGTCAGTTTGAGGGTCTGAAGCCTCGCGGAAAAAGAACTCAGGGGATTAAGTCCAAGAAAAGATGAGTTACAGCAGAGAGAGACAGACTTTACCAACCATACAACTTCTTGTTCTCCTAGCCTTCAGTGGTTGTACGATGTCCACTCACGTGAGTCCTGTGATTCTTCTTCACTGTTCCATCAAATCAAATATTTAACCCTTATAGAAACATTCTTAAAAGTATATCTGGAAAAAACATGTTCTACCAGCCTATTGGACATCCTTAACTCAGTCAACGTGACTCATAAACTGAACTTTTTTCATAAAACATTTCAGGAGCCAGCAAGATGGCTCAGTGCATGAAGGTACTTACCGTACAAGCCCAGTGACTTGGGTTTTGTCCCTGGAACTGACATAAAGATGGTAGGATAAAATCAATCCCCAAATGTTGACCACACTCAGTAAGAATATTTTTTAAGATAAAGGCATATGACAATATCAGAAGCCAAATATCTCACCTACAGTAATGTATGTGAAAAGAGTAAGGAAAAATCCCTTCAAAATTAAAAAAATTAACAATTACTACATGAACTGGTTGAAAATCATAATTTTAATTGTTTGTGTTTTTTTCATGTTTGGAAACAATGTTATTGTCTTCTCAGCAATTTAGCAGTCTGAAAATCCAGCTCCCAAGCCACTATGGAAGGTGACTCAAAGACTTCTCAGGAGCGAGGATTGAAAGATTTCTGAAATACCATCACACAGGATCTGAGGGTCATTCTCTTCATTGTTCTGCAGCTCTCAATCCTTTGCTCTAATTGTCTCTGATTCTCTTCAGTTCCTATTCTCTCTATCCTAAATCATTGTTTCCAATTCTCCCTGGCTTCCTTTTTTACCCAGCATATGCATCCATTTTACAATAGACTTGAGGCAATAAGAAAACAATTAAAAGAGTTACATCTCATTGGTAATAGCACATTCCTTGAGTAAATGATAAGGACTGAGTCATTTACCATGACAATACAAGGTTTCAAGGCTTCTGGTGTAAGACTGAGACCTGAGGTCAGTGTCAAATGCCTGTTGAGACAAGCTACACAGAGATCTGCACAGAGAATCAGGTCTTATCAGCCAGACTTGGCAAGGGAAGAATTGGCCTGACTTTTTAGGTTTCCTTGTGATAATAACTTTGGTAGATATCTACAACTCTGAAGTTATATAAATCGGTAAAGTTTTTGACTTATGAAATATTTACAGAAACATTAAGTCTAATTTGAACACTGAGGTAAAAATGAGCTAATTGTGTGTAGTTTGAGTAAAAGAAACAAAGCAGACTTTTTATGTGTCTTACAGTCCTCGTGAGACATAGTTATGGAGCATATCCTAGCATATTTTCTATATATCAAACATACAGTTTAATGATAAGTCATTTTCCTGACCAGCCACAGATATACAAGCCAATAAGACTGAGATGCAATCATGAGATTACACATATATATGATATGAAATTATACACTACAATGCAGTATTAGGAGGCACCATAGCTGCTTTTGCACATATGAAATTACAGACAGAAGCCAACAGTTTCCAGAGTCAGTAGTGCCATAGGCCCTGCCTATATGTGATACTCCTCTGATGGGCTGACATCTGAACACTAGTTGTTACCTGCTCCAACTTCCATAACCTCTGATGTAGCTAGTCTTGAACTAATAGCCTTCCAGGACACTGAGCATTCCAGATGCTGCCTTAGTTGTCTTCCCAATTTATTATTTTATAGCCAGGCAAAGAAAGTTTCAAATAAGCAAAATTTTCTGAAGTATTTTTTCTAATAGACCAATTATTATTTGTACTTAAACTACTTTTGCTCTCTAAGTTATTGTTAATTGTATTAGATAATTATAATAGCAATTACCAGTGTGACATAATTGTAGTAGCAAGTAAAATTTGCATGGATGTGCTTAACAACAAACTCCATATATAAGTGCATAGTTCAGGACAGGGTGAAGGGAAGTGAATGTGCAAGGGACGGATACCCGCCCTGCATTCCGTGCACACTGCAACCTGAGCCAGGAGATTTTAGGAATTAATTGCCTTGAGGAATTAGGAGTATCAGTTAAACAGTGGTAAGTGAAAAAGCCTTAACATTTCCTTCATCCTTAAAATCTCCATGAGCCAGTAACGTGTCTGCACTGGTTCATCAGAATAAGACAAAGGGTTTAAACAGTTAGCACATAAAACACAGTAGGCTTGAATTTAAAAAATGATGCAAACAAATGTGTACAGAAATTACAGACAATTGTAAACTGCCTCAAATAGGGAATATGTATTCTCCACACTTTCTCTGCTGCTGTCTAGACATTTGTGATGACCTTGCTCTTTGCCTTGCACATAGTTCCCATAACAGTCTATAATTGTGCTGGCAATTATGTTATCCAAAGATGTATTCCACAAATTAAGTGTGCCTCCAGGCTCAGACAAAGCAACATTGTTGAAGAGAATCCATTATTTGTATTTAAATAGCTAAATTATTTTCTAAAATTCATAACAGAAACTGTTCTAAATGGCAAAACTGAAGATCATTCATGGTTTAGAGAGGCTAAGATGAATAAAATTTTAGCAAAGTTTAAATGATCAAGGAAAATACATTCTCTCTATATATAAACATTGACAAACTTTAAGTGATTTCAAATGTGAAATCTTATTCTATATAGAATGCTAGCATGTTCATTTTGAATAGCAAAAATGAATTTAGAAACTATCTTTCACAAAATTGTATTTAGGGTAATAATATTGGTAATGACTTTAATTATGGCTGTTAATATAAAATGGAAAGAAATGGGCAATCTTTACCAAACACAAACACAGTAAGACATTTTTGATTTTTCCATTTATACTTTCTTCATCCTGGAGATCTCTTTTGCAGTTGTTTATAGTTATTAGTTTTTAAATTACCATGATATGATATGATGTGGTAATATGTAAATCTCCAAGAAGCATTTTAAAAGTCAATCTGGGGTCTGGAGCAATGGATCAGTGCTTCAGAGGACAGGCTGCTCTTCCAAAAAAACAGGGTTCAATTTCTAGAACCCTCGAGGCAGCTCACAACTGCCTGTAATGCCAGTACCAAAAAATCTGATGCCCTCTTCTAAGTTCTGCTAAAACTAAACACACAGACATCCATACAAACAGTAAAATAAGTTTATAAAGAGGCAGTCTGTACACATATTCCTGATACCATCCCTTATCCCTGAAGATGAAAACATAGTATGTATTATATATGCTTCTGCATCATTACACATATTTATATACAGAATTTTTATGAAAAGTTTATTACACTACATCTAACAACCTTAAATTTGCACTTTAATTTAAGAACATATGCTGGATCCTTTCCACTTCAGTAAATTTGAATGTTTTTCAGTTTTTGGATATATTTTAATTTGATGTGAATTTGTGTGCCTAGACTATAAAAGTATAATTCCCTAATACTGAAAGAGTAATTGTTAAATAGCACTTTGTGTTTTCAACTAGAAATCAAGTATAACAATCCTTTATGATGATTTCATGTCTTTCAACCACGATTTACAACATTCAACACCCTAGTATTTCAACATTGGTCAAATGTAGTGATGTTAAAACTTGTATAGCCTTTTCTTGGCTCCCTTCTTCCTCCCAAAAAAACAAGAGGGTGATTACTTGGATTGATCAATATTTTTTTTTACAAGTTTTCATTTCTAAACTCCAGTTACATTATATTAACTCTCCTGATTATTCAAGGTTTAAAGGGTTTATCATTAAAAATAAGAAAATAAAAGAAAGATAACAATTAATTATTTTACAGTGCTACCTGTAATAATATCTACAAAATTATTTCCCCCACTCATCAAATATATGGGCCCATTATGCCACTTATATGGGTATCTTGGTAAGAGCATTTGTTGAAGAATTACAATGATAAAGCCTAGAAAAATGGTTTCTTATTTTGCCTTTATCATAGTTTTGCAGCAGATAGGTTTTTAGCAAGCTTCATTTCCTCCTTTGACAATTTAGGCTGAAATAAATCCCTTTTCCTTGCCCCACTCTCAGATGAAGTATTTGAAATGGTATTTATTGTGCCCTGAATTCCAATGGGTCTTTGAAGCTTAAAGAAGACAGCATTAAGAAACCCACATCCTTTCCAGAACTTGTCTCTTAAAGTTCTCATGAATAGAGATGAAGCAACTGCACAGTTTTCAGAAAGCACTCATGTAGCACAGAGATCTACTTCATTTGTACTCTAGCTGGGGATGATGAATACTTTAGCTTTGAGAA
The DNA here is from genome assembly GCA_004026605.1 of Ondatra zibethicus. Taxonomy (NCBI): domain Eukaryota; kingdom Metazoa; phylum Chordata; class Mammalia; order Rodentia; family Cricetidae; genus Ondatra; species Ondatra zibethicus. The sequence goes on from PVIU01005011.1 coordinate 13,842, forward strand.
ATATTTTTATTGTGACTTTGTAGGAAAGCATCTCTTGGAGTGAACCACTGTAAATAAATAGAGTTCAAATCATACCTTTTCAGTATGGATAGAAAGAGCACCGCATTGCTTTATCCCTTTAAATGGCAATCATTTCTAACCTAAGAGTTCCAAAGCCTAATCAACTGTTTCATCAAATGATACATTTATTCAAAATACCAACATGAAAGGTAAGAGACACTGACAGCTGTAGGGTCCATTTGCAAATTGTTTACAAACTCACTTGTACTCTTTCTATTGTACACTCACTTAATGAACATGAACAACTTCAATTTAAAACAAGTCATTATCTTAGTTTATTGTATTTTTTTGTGACAAGCAACTTTATTGGCTGAGCCATGTCACCAGTTTGACCTTGTCATCTTAATTCAGTCTAGATTCTGTGTTTTCACATATCCCATTATGTTTATCCATGCCATATGCTTAGTACACCGCAGTAAACTCATTTGCTTATTTACATTTATGCAGAGGCACTTAGCACTCAGAATATACCCAAGGCTGTCTCATAGAGAACAGTTAATAAACACTGGATGAATGGATGGACATTTTTGCTAATACCAGGTCACCATAGAGCAGCAACAGGACCAGATTTAGTTTCCATGGTTTGAAATTTTCGATACTACGATGGTGCCCACTCCACCGGACCAAGCAACATACCTGACCCCAATGCTTCCTTCCCTCTTCCTCTCCCCACTGAGATAACGAATGCTAAGATGAAACTAAGCAAAGGAAGCAAGCAGTGAGTGTAGTCACCATGTTGCCTAAGCCTCTCACATAAGCAGTGTGACTTGTTTTAGTCATGTTCATACTAGAAGACCAGAAGTACACCGTCCATGGTTTACAGTTAGCAAGAACTGACTAGATACCCTGTAGGCCTTGAGTGATTACTGTGTGTCTGTTTTCTAAAGTGTATTGAGCTATGCAATAGCATAAACTTTGCTACAAAACCACAACTCCATCGAATAAGTAAGTACAGGGAGTGCATGCTTCCTAAGAGGGGTGATTATAATCCCCTCATCTAAGTAGGGCTGAACAGCTGGCTTGCCTCACAAGCAGTTCTTGAGTTTGTTGTCATCTTATAATTGTGGTATTGCTGGTCCCTTCCTTTAATCTGCTGTGGTGCACTGTACTTACCCTTTAACAATGCCTTTGGATTAGGCTGAAAGCCTCTCAGAGACTAGAACTATGCTTTATCTCCATCTGTGTCTGTCATTAAATGATATGAAAGGAATAAATGAATAAGTTAAAGACTATGTTGATTACCTTATTCCATTTTCCACTCTTACAACAGAACACCAAAGACTGGATAATTTACAAACAATGGAAGCTTATTTGGATTATTGTCCTAGAAGTCAGGAAGTCCAAACTGAGGAGTCACTTCTAGTATGACTTGCTTTCTTCCAAATCATTACATAATATTGAGCCCTACTGGAATCACATACAAAATCTAGACCCAGATTCAACTTCTGCAAATATCACACACACACACACAAACACACACACACACACACACACACACACACACAATTTTTTAAAGTAGAGTTCATATTTATGCCCACAAAATTAGTTTCCGTTTAATATTCATAAAACCTTGATAAGGTTATATCAATCCATTTTAAACTTAAGGAAATATAAGGCACACAGAGGTGAAATGGCTTGCCAGCTTTGCAGGTGCCCTTCAAGGGGGAGAGCTGAGATGAGACCCCAAGTATGACAGCTGATGCTGATTATCAACCTGTCAGCGTGTAGGATCACATAGGGGACAAATTTCTGATAATTTCTACGATGAAGCTTTTAGGGTGGGTTAAATAAGGTCAGATGATCTATCCTAAGTATAGATGGCAGCATTCTATGGGCTGGAATCACAGAAAAAGTGGAATGTCAACATTCATCTCTCCCTCTTTCTGCTTCCTGACAATGGATACAATATACCCAGCTGCCTCACATTGCTGCCGCTGTGATTCCCCTCTATGATGCACTGTGTATTCTGGAACTGTAAGCCACAGTAAACCCCTCCTTGCTTATGTTGTTTTTGTCAGGTATTTTACCTCATGTCTTTTTAAAAATTAAGTTTATTTATCTTATATCTTGATGGATGTTTTCCCTTCCTCTTTACCTCCCATTTCTTCACCCCTCTCTTTCCTTCCCCAACCCACCCCTTCTCTATTTCTGTTCATAAAGGGACAGGTCTTCCATGATTATCAACAAAGCATGGCATATTAAGTTGCAGTTAGACTAAGCACCTCCTCTTGTATTCAGGCTTGGCAAGGTAGTCCAGTATGAGAAATAGCTTCCCAAAAGCCAATCAAATCATTATGAACAGCCCCTGTTCTCATTGTTAGAAGTCCCACAAGTAGACCAAGCTACACAACTGTCTCATATATGTAGAAGGCTTAGGTTCTCTGGTTGTTGGTTCAGACTCAGTGAATTCCAATCAATCAGGTTAGTCATTGGCTTAGGGTTTTCTTGTGATCTTGCTGACCCCTCTGGCTCCTACAATCCTTTCTCCTCTTCAAGAGGAGTACCCAAACTAGACCTAATGTTTGAATGTGGTCTCTGCATCTGTTTCAATGAGTTAATGGATGAAGGCTCTCTGATGAGAATTTGGATAATCATCAATCTGGTCACAGGAGATAGCCATTTTAGGCTACTTATTCACTGTTGCTAGGTGTCTTAACTGGTGTCATTCTTCTAGATTTGTGGTAGTTCCATTGCATCAAGTTTCTACCTGACTGACAAAGGCACCACATTTCCAGTCATCTCCTGTAGTACTCCCCCCCTCCATCCAGTTCCCATCTCCATGTGACCCAACTCCACCCAGGATATCTCTTATTTCTTCTTCCCAGGCAGATCCATGTGTCCTTTCCCATCCCTTGGGTCCTCCTTGTTACCTAGCCTCTTTGAGTCTGTGGATTGTAGCAATGTTATCCCTTACTTTACAGCTAATATCCACTTATGAGTGAGTACATACCATGTTTGTCTTTCTCAGAATGGTATCACTTTGATCTTAAAATAACTTGATTCCTAATTTTCCAAGAAGCTGACATATTGATATCCAAAGTGGCTGTACAAGTTTGCACTCACACCAAAAATGGAGGAGTGTTCCTCTTGCTCCACATATTCATCAGCATGAATTGTTCTTTGTGTTTTTGATGTTATCCATTCTGACAGGTGTAACATGGGATCTCAGAGTCATTTTGATTTTCATTTGCCTGATGGTTAGAAATGTTGAACATTTCTTTAAGTGTTTCTCTCCCATTTGAGATTCTTCTGTGGAATTCTGTTCAGATTTGTACCCCATTTTAAAAAATTGTACTATTTGATTTTTTGATGTCTAGTTTCTTGAGTTTGTTATATATTTTGGAGATCAGCCCTCTGCTGGAGGTGGGGTTGGTAAAGATCTTTTCCCATTCTGTAGGCTACCATTGTATCCTACTGACAGTGTCTTTTGCCCTAAAGAAGTTTTTTAATGTCATGAGACTCCATTTATTAATTGCCAGTGTAATGTCTGTGCTATTAATGCTGTATTTAGGAAATGCCAATGTTTTCAAAACTATTCATGGCTTTCTCTTCTATAAGTTTGAGTATTACTGGATTTATGTTGACGTTTTAAATCCATTTTGACTTGCACTTTGTGCGGGGTAATATATATGGATCTCTTTGCATTCTTCTACATGTCAACATCCGGTTATGTCAATACCATTTCTTGAGGATTCTTTCTTTTTTTCATCATATAGTTTTGACTTCTTTGTCAAAAATCAAATGTCCATATGTATATGGATTAATATATGGGTCTTTGATTCAATGTGTCTGTTCCTATACCAATACCAAGTTTTTTTATTACTCTAGGCCTGTAGTAGAGCTTGGGATCAGGGATGGTGAAACTTCTGGCAGTTCTTTTATTTTATGTTTTAGGTATCCTGGGTTATTTGTTTTTCCATTTGAAGTTGAATATTGTTATTTCAAGGTATATAAAGAATTCTGTTGAAATTTTGATAGGGATTGCTTTGAATACATAGATTGCTTTTGTTAAGATGGCCATTTTTACCATGTTAATACTACCAATACAAGATCACAGGAGATCTATCCATCTTCTGAAATCTTCTTAGGATCATAAAAGGGATTTTTATAATGTTGGGATGGTGGCACATGCCTTTAATCCTAGCAATTGGGGGTCAGAGTCAGGTGACTCTCTATTAAGTTTGAGACCAGCCTGCTCTACAAAGCAAGTTCCATGATAGCCAGAGCTGTTACACAGAGATACCCTCTATAAAAATGAGATTTTGGAGTTTATTATCAGTGATTATCTGTAAATTCTTTACTTAAAATTAAATATATAGTAACTGTCTTTGTGGCATTTCTATTGCTATGGCAAGACATCATGACCAAGACAACTTACAAAAAAAGCATTTAATTTGAGTGTATGAGTTCAGAAGATTAGAGTCCATAATGACAGAGCAAAGGCATGATAATAGGAACAGTTGGAGAGTTTCCATATTTATATGGAAGTAAATAGTTGAGAGAGAGAGAGAGAGAGAGAAAGAGAGAGAGAGAGAGAGAGAAAGAAGAGGGAGAGAGAAAAAGAGAGAAGAATGCAGTCTTTTGAAACAACAAACTTGTCTCCCTTGATATACCTCATCCAAAAAGTTCACACCTCCAAATCCTTCCCAAACATTTCTGCTAACTAGGGACCATGAATTCAAACATATGACCCTATGGGGGCCATTTGCACCAAAACATTAGCAGTAACAGAAAACAAAGCAACCTTTGTCTACAAAAGATACTCTACTTCAAGCTTACTTGCCCATAAAATTCAGTATTTATTTTTACTAGTCAGGATACAATAAATTATACTACAGAGAAGACAGTCCCAAGATTTAGGCAATTAAATCATTATGAAATTTCATTCTCAGCCATAGATTGGGTGATACAAAAAGGATTTCTGATATGGGAAATCCTTCTGTATATGTGTTGCTTTTATTTGTTAATAAATAAAGAAACTGGTTTGGGCCTATAGCAGGGCAGAACAGAGCTAGACAGGGAAAACTAAACTGAATGCTGGAGGAAGGAAGGTGGTGGAGTCAGGAGAAGCCATTTGCCCTGCCAAAGACAGACGCTGGACAAAATCTTGCTGGTAAACCACAGCCACGTGATGATACACAGATGAATAGAAATGAGTTAAATTAAGATGTAAGAGCTAGCCAATAGGAAGCTAGAGCTAATAGGCCAAGCAGTGAATTTAATTAATACAAAAAAAGCATGGTTTAAAAATGGCAGCATCCTGGTTCACCAGCACAAATGGCTCTAACTTTTTTGGGAGGTCCAGCCAAGAAGAATTTAAATGGGGTTTGTGAACAGAGTGCTACAACTTGCTTATTGGCAACACAGTCTCGCTGCAACCTGAGCCTGGATCTGGGCCAGAGAGAACAGCTCTCAGAACAGTGAACAGACTTCTGACATGTTGGACTGGGCAAAGCCAAAAGGCAAAGCAGCCTTAGTCCTAGTCCTAGTGATTTCCTTAGTATTTTAAGAAATGTTCCTGGACAGAGAAGGATTTCAGATACACAATAGGACAGATTCAGACATACATAAAAGACCTCTAACCAAGAGAAAATGTGTTTAAAAAATATACATAGGTTTGGGAGAGAGACTGATAAGAGTATGGAGAGTTATAAGAAGAAGCAAAAATGTTTTTTAAAAAAATAAAACAAAGTCTTTAAAGAGACAGAGTATAGACAGTCATAGAATAAAGGAGTAAAAATAAATATTAAACTGGTAGAAAAAGTAATAGAGTAAGAAAAATAAGCCAAATAAAGATGGAATATACACAGAAAGTATGGATTATGTATACTATTGTGTTTTCTTTAAATTTTTTGACTGTGAAGGTGTTAAATCAGAGAGAGAGAGACATTTCATTGTAGGAGCTGCTAAACTAAACCAACATATATATTTTAAAGTATCATGATTTCAGAATTTAGGTCGAATATTTTGTTGCTTTGAAAAAGAGGTTCTTTTGTTCCCACAAAGGATGAGAACCTGTGGAATCCTTCCAGACTAATGTGGTTTGGTGGACCAAGACCACTTGAAAGTTCTCTGGGAACACCACAAAAATTACTTTGCCCAATAAACAGCAGGAAATAGTTTAGAGAATACTATGCCCAAATTCCCAAATATTGTTTATAAATGTTTGTTTACATTTAAATGTGTGATATTACATAGATATGAATAATTTGCATTTGTATGGATATTGGTTTTTTGGTACAAATTTAAGGTCAATTTTGTTTTATATATATATATATATATATATTTCTTCTCTTGATTAAAGTTTTGTGTTTGTGCAGTTCATTTAAAAATGTAATGTATAATTAAGACAAACAGGTTAATAGATAATCATCTACAATAGTCAAGCTTGTAGTCATGTTAGTTAGGTTTTCTAGATATATAGAGAGATATTTCAGTTAGATAGGTATTATTCATATTTTTCAGAGACCTTCAGAATATGGCATTTAAAATGTTTTAAGAGCTTAACACTTTTTGTGACAGTGAGACACATATGCAGTCTACCTCAAGAGGAAGATGGGCATGGAAGAGGCTCCTTATGGAGTTTGTCAGCCATTTGGTCAGGAAACTGCTCTTACCTGAATTGCTTAATGTTATGCAGTATGAACTGGACATGCAGGAGCCACAGAAAAATGACTGCTGAACTTGCCTAAAGGAGAGATCATTCTTTGGGGTTTTTGCTTCATGAAAGAGTCTGCCAAACATTCTGCAGGATACAGAGGAAAGTTATTGACAAACTGCCAATATAGGTGGAACTGTCTTTCAAATTTCCTGCTTCATGGGAGTGTCTGCTGGATACTATGGTGTGGTAGGCTGAAGATAGTTGAACCAACAATACAGAAGAACTTTGGGTGACTGTCCAGGCAGCCAGATGTCTCTGTGAAATTCAAGAATTTTGGAAGTTACTTACAATGCACTTCCTGTTAACTTAGGTAACATTATATCCTTCTGAAGACTTTGATGGAGTTAAAGAATAGATAGTTATAGTTTTCTTTAATTCTGATAAAAGATAAAGTAGATAAATATTTTAACTGCAATTCTTGGTTGATAACTGCTTTATTGTATGTAATTTTACTATGTTTAAGTTAAAATCTTCCTTTTTATTTAAACAGAAAAAGGTAGGTGATATGGAAGTTCTTCTGTATATGTGTTGCTTTTATTGGTTAATGAATAAAGAAGCTGTCTTGGGCCTGCACAGGGCAGCTTAGAGGTAGGTGAGGAAAACTATACTGAATGCTGGGAGAAAGAAGGAGGAGTCAGAGAGAAGCCATATAGCCCCGATGGACACAGACACAGCAACAAAACTTGCCAGTAAGCCACAGCCATGTGGCAATACACAGATTAATGGAGATGGGTTAGCTTAGGTTATAAGAGCTAGCTAGCAATATGTTTAAGCTATTGGCTAAACAGTATTGCAATAATATGGTTTCTGTATTATTATTTCAGTGCTGAGCAGTCGGGAACGAATGAACAGCCTCCTACAACAGATTTCTATTCTGGATTGTCCTTACTTTAACTGCTGAGTGAAAACATCTAGAACATATTTGGCTCCAGCAGCAAAGTTAAAGAGCTCTAGACGATCTTTCATCAATAACAACCTTTCATGCCTCACTTTTTCTTACTGTTCATTGGCCAGAATGTCACAGAACTTCATTTAACTGGAGGCAGGAATTTCCATTCCAGAAACTGAGTGGTCAGAGGAAAGAGAGCCAGAAATGTATTTCCTAAATATCACTGAGAAATTCTACAATTCATCTTGCTGTCTACCAAATTTCTCTTAGTCTTTCTGGGAAAAGACTTACTCTTTGACTCTGGGAAGCAAAATCAAGACAATTACCAAACTTGGTAAACTCAAGCTGGTATCTCTGATGATATTCTTTTCTTTGTCAGTGTGTCATAGACAGTATGGTTCACACTAAGTCTGAAGACTAAGACGTTACCTTGAAGTTTCCGATCCAGTAGTCAGTGCTGAAAGGGCAGGATAACCACAATCACATTCTCAGTAAGCACAGCACTGTCAGTTTAAACGTATGTGTGGCTTGGTAGTAAAATACCTAAAACTTTAGGGCGTTCTTCTCTAGCTATGCTGGCGATCCATATGTAAATAGATATGCCATAGCTATTTTCTAGATATACTTATTTAAATTTATTATTTTTCCTTTTTTGTTTCATCGCTCATTGGTACCTTTGCTCCCTTGCCTTAATTGCACGTGATTGACCTTTCAGATGGAGGAGTTGCCTGGGTAGTCTTCTGTTCAGTCTCCATTTCCTCAGCCATCCTGTTTAGATAAGCAGCTTCCTTGATACCACTGCCTTATTCTTGCCATCCTCTGAGATACTTTATTTTATTAAGAGATTTTACAATGCCTTGATGGTAATACCCACATTTGAACCTTTTTCACAGGACTTTATTCTAATGACTTTTATCAAACTGTGTTACAGTATTACTCATTAATGTTATTACATAAGAGAAACATCTGTCTCTTAAAAGGTGCTATGATTAAAACTCAAAATATTAATCCCTACATGCAACTTAGTTGTTTATTTATTACCTTGTCTGTCTTTCTCTTTGTCAAAACACCAGTAATATCTACACATTACTAGAAACATATGTTTCTAGTTTGTTTCTATCCAGCTACTTTCTCTGAATTCTATAACTTATAACCACCCCATCCTAGTCCCTTCATGCCAGGGAGCTGGTTGCCACTGGCATTATTGGGGTCTTTATGCTCTTGCCTCTGCAGAACTACAGACCCAGACATGGCCCCAGGCAATGGTCTATGGTGTGATGACATCTCCATGGCTCCAGATGGCAGCACCAGTCACCCAAATCAACACCAGGCCCTGGGCACAGCATGGTCCTTGGACACCAACATGGTGTGACATGGTTAAGCAGACCCTGGGTCTCCACATGGCCCTTGGTGACAACAGGAGCCCCTCATATCAACTCAGACCCTGGCAGCTGTAGGACCCATGAACCTAGATATGGCCCTCTGCAGTAGCCCTGGCCTGGGTGACACTATGGCCCAGGGTGACAGTGAAAACAAATCAGATCAGGATGTCGCTGGTGGCAGCATAACCTTTGGATTCCCTTGAGGCCACAGGTTATGGCCCAGACCAGGGGCATCTACATGGCCTTTGTTGGCGACATGGGCCACAGTCATCAAACAGACCTTGGCTGTGGTAAGACCATAGACCCAGATATTGTCTTAGGCAGCAGCCCAGGCCCAGATGTCACCATGGTCCTAGCTGGCAGCACAGGCCACCTTAACCAGCATGCCCTCCACAGCAGCATGGTTCTTGAACACCAACAGGGCCTCAGGTGTCAGCCAAAACCCTTGGCATGGTGATTGATTGTCTGAGAAGCAACAGACATCAACACAGACCCTGGGTGCAGCAGGACCATGGATTCATATATTGTCCTAGGCAGCAGTCCTGGCCAGGTTGTCACCATAGTTCCCAGTTGACTCTGTAGGTCACCCAAATTGGTACGGCTGCCACAGCAGTGCAGTTCTCAGACATCAATGTGGCCCCATATCACGGCCCAAACCACAGGTCCCTGAATGGCTCCCAGTGACAACAGGATCCACAAAATCAATACAGGTTTCATCAGTTGCTCCAGGGCCCCAGATCTAGATCTGGTCATAGCCCAGACACCAGACACTCCGGTGGCCAGCTGGCCATTCACATGGGTCAGCTGGTTTCTCACTGCTCAGCTCCCCAGATCTACCTTACTCCCCAGCCCACAAACCATTCCACCCCTTCCTCTCTTCCATCTCCCCATCCTGTTCTCTCTCATAACAGTGATGCCCAACTACTCAGCACCAGAACTCCTGGTTGGGTTGCAGGTGTTGCTTGGTTGGGTACTGCCCACTCCAGCCACAGAGATGACCAAAGCTATTGCCTTTCCTCCCTCCCATGGCTGGGCCTAGAGACCCTGGACAGTACATGGTATGATGGCAGAGGTGGGGCCAGGGGCTCGTGGTCGCTTGTTGCACCCGCAGACCAAACGTCTGGGGTGATGCCATCTGTGTCCAATGATGGTTCAGGCCCGGGTTCGTTACCTGATTGATTGTGGCCCCACAGACACAAAGGTCTGCTGGGATGTCATCTCTGTCCACCACTTGAAGATACACCTTAAATAATAAGGTGCTACACATCTAAGGATTATAAGAATAAGACATACTAAAACAATTTATAGCTGTCAGCACTGCAAGTTTTCTGTACTTTGACAAAATAATTGAGATGATGAAAAGAGGAAAAGAACCTGATTGACATTTCACACAAAACCATAGCAACGCCCTATGAGCAGCCCTCGGGGCCTCTTGAGATGTGCAATGCCTTAGGCTCCTCCCAAGACTCCCCAAGTAGGGTCTCTGGGCATGCCCCAGCAATCTGTTTCAGCGTTTTCTTCCAGTGATTCTGGTTGAGACGCAAATTTGAGAACCATCATAGGATACTTTAAAGCCACTTGAAACAAATGCCACAGATAACTCATTTAGAAAGAGAAACCCATCTAAAAGTAGAGTCATATGAGTAACTTCTAACTTCACAAATAGTAACTGTAATCACTTTCTAAATTTTTCTAAATTTTAGTAAAACCACAAAAAAAAATCTTTTGCAAATGAATCCTTTTGAAGTCAACTCTAAGTGTGTACTGACTATTTTATATTTTAAGCCAATGGAAAAAAAATCTAATTTGCATTAAACTTTTGTCACAATTTTAAAAGCCCTAAAAATAATCAAGTATTTTTCTTCAGGAGATATTCCAGCATCTGTCCATCTTCATTCCATTTCTAAATCAGAGAGAAATAATGTCTTATTTAATAGTCTCATATTAAGTCTCTTTCCAGATTTTTGGTAGATGTTAAGTTCATTTACATATAACATCTCTGCTAATTAGAATATTTGGGAGGACAACTTTCTTTAATGTTTTTTGTTTGTTTTTTTTTTGTTTTAGCCAACAAACTCCCTTAAAATATAATATTCTAAAAGTTATTTCCTTCATGTGCAGTATCCATAATATGCAACAAAATAGCTTTAGAAAGATTCTGTTATAAAAAAACAGATCAGGCAGTTCCTATGCGGTAAATAATGTGCTATACTAATGAAAAAAATATAGGGAGGGAAGGATGAAGCAAGCGAAGGAAGGAATGAAAGGAAAAGGGGGTGAGGGAGCACTCAGACATGATGGCACTAGACTACAATTCCAGAATGTAGATGATGGAAGCAGGACCAGTCGTCTCTAGCCTCCCGCACATAGCAAATTAGAGGCCAGGCTAGCCTGCATGATTGCTGAGCAACACAAGATGTGTTTCTTCCTTCCACGTTAGCATTTCTATTGGTGTCGTCCTTGTTCAATCTTGTTCGTGTCGATAAGACGTCATGGGGGCGGCTTCTCTGAGATGTGTAGGAGACTGCAGTCTCACAGCAGGTCTTCTGGACGGAAAACCTAGCACCTCATTGCTGATGACCCTTCTCTGAGATGTGTAGGAGACGGCAGTCTCACAGCAGGTCTTCTGGACGGAAAACCTAGCACCTGATTGCTGATGATCATAAGCCTAAGGAGCAGGGGTTGCACTATAGGTGGGAAAGTTGAGAGTGGGCAACACCGTCATCTGTTCTCCGCATTTTCATCAGCTAAGATTCTCTGTAATTATACCCTTCTGTTTCAAAGAGAAGTTTATTCAGTGAGGGATGGGTGAGAAATCCACTTTTTTTGTGGGTTTATCAATAAATAGAATTTAGTTAGGGACTGTGTTGGTTAAGTGAAGTGTAGGTTGCTGGTTCTATTACGTCACTAGGTACCTAGTGAAGCTTATACTACCTAGCTAAGTTTCCGGTACTAGCATGGTATCCCTCTTGTTGAGTGGACCTTAAATCCAATTAAAGAGGTGTGGGCCACTTCCAGGGTATGTGTGATTCTACTGCAACCATAGGTGCCTCAGCCATAGACAAAAATCTATAGCTTTTTAAGGAATGCTGAGAGCAAGAAAAACTGTCTTCCTCAGGGAAGGGTTCTCCTCAACCGGCTAGTTATCTAATACCAAATTATATCATAGTATATATGATATATATACTTGTATGTTCATAATAAATCAAATAATATTATATACATACAAGTAATATCATATACATACAAGTAGCATTGTAAAAAGTAAGTCGGTTGTATTTATATATCTAGAAATATATCTAATATCTAAAATATGTTTATATAACCACAATGAAAGAAAAAGAGGCCATGAATTTGAGAGGGCTAGTACTTTGGAGAGGCAGAAAGCGAAGAAATAGAAATTATAATACTAAGAAGCAGGTTTTAAAAAAGAGGGGGGAAAAAGGAGGAAATATTAAAGTTTCATGGAGTTGGTGACTTTAAGGTATCAAATAATTTACTTTGTATAACTCTGTAACTTTCAAATATATCAGTATCTCTTTTATACAATTTTATCTTTAAAAGTTATTTTCTCATATTTGTTGTTTCATATTCATATTTTGGTAATATTCTTTTCCTTCTCAACTCCTCCTAGATCATCCCAGCTCCCTTACTACCCAATTTCATGCTACCCATCATAAAAATAAACAATAAACTCACAGAAAAATGAAAATAAAAAACAAAAATCTTAAAATAAATGACCAGGAGCAAGAGACTAGACAGCCCAGAGACTTATAATAGAAAATCATTTAAAAAAATTGTTCCTAAAGACAGTTTCATATATGCATAGATTGGTTCCTAGCCCAATCATCATCCAACAGGCTTCTGCAGTTGATAGGAGCAGTACGTTTCCATGTGACTTTTTAAAAGGCCTTTACTGTTAGCTGTACCTCCACATATTCCTTCTTTTACCTTGCCCTCCCATCACCCTTCCCATTTAGTTCTCCTATTCTAGTTTCCTCTTCATCTCTTTATCACACTACCTTCTATTTCTTCTTCCTTGGAAATAAAACCTTCTTTCCACTAGTCCCTTACTAGTTACCTGAACCCTGTGGTTATTTGGATGGAAGCATCCACATCGAAAGATTAAAGCTTATGTTTGCATCTAAGAGAAAACATACAATATTTGATGTTTGTCTTCTGGGGACTGGGTTACCTCTTTCAGGTTGTTTCTAGCTCCACCCATTTACCTGAACTTTTCATAGTTTTATTTTACTTAACAGCTGAATAATGTTATATAATGTAAACATACCACACTTTCATTTCCATCCATCCATTGATGGATATCTAGGCTGTTTGCAGTTTCTGGCTGTGATAAACAGAGTATCAATGGGCACTTGATACAGAGCAAGGAAGTGGTTCTGTGTCAAGATGTATATGCCTATGAGTACATGACCAAGAGTGATATAGCTGGGTTTGGAGGTAAATCCATTTTCAGCTATTGAGGACCCTCTCCACAAAATTCTATAGTGGGTTTGCAAGTTTGCACATTCACCAGCAATAAACAAATGTTCCCCTTCCTTTTTCTCTGCATCCTTTCCAACATGCGCTGTCATTTGTTTTATTCTGACTGTGGTAGGATAAAATCTCAAAGTAGTTTTAAAATGTATGCACTACCTTAATAAGCATTCATTCTAGATTAGCCTATTGCATAATATGAAAATCATCCACAAAATGGCTTTTATAAGAGAAGCATTTTTTCAAAGAAACATAGTATTTTATTTAGGGTTTCTGTTGCTTTGCAGAGACACCATGACCACGGCAACTCTTTTAAAGGAAACCATTTTTTGAAACATTAACATTTTCATGGTTTAATCCGTTATCATCATGGTTGGGAGCAAGGCACCATGTAGACAGACATGGTGCTGAGAAGTGAGCTGCTACATGTTAAAATGCAAGCAACAGGAAGTAGACTGTCTCACCGGTCATGGCTTGAGCATATATGAAACCTCAAAACCCACCTCTACAGTGACACTTCCTCCAACAAAACCACACCTACTCCAACAAGGCCCCCCTCCTAATAGTGCCACTCCCTTTGGGTGCCATTTATTTTTTCAAACCACCACACAGAGTAATGGAAAATAGTTTGAAGCCTTTACTGTACTCTGTGTAGTCACTCACCTAACTTAACTAAAATTAACTCACATAGAAAACAAAAATGTCCTCCCTTTCAAAAGGTTGTTTCAGTATCAGGTGGAAATAGTCATTATGTGGAAAACAGGATTAATCAGGGACTCTGCTCTTTGTTAATGCTGTAGGGTCTATTTTTGCTCTGCTAACACCTACCTAATAGATAAAGGAAACAGATTCACTTCATTTAATTTTTCATCAACAACAATACAGTTTAGAATTATAAAATGTGGAGAAAAAAAGCAAGCAAGTTTTTCTATGTTTTCAGATTTCCTAGTATTTTTGTGTTCCTCTTTAAGATTCAGCATTCCCAAGTATTCTCCAAGTTTTCACAATCATGTTAATTTAAGCATAGTCCTAGCAATCTTCAAACTCTAGATTTTGAATAGCTAAATACAAAAAATGCCTTACATTTAGTAGTACTTACAAAGAACTACACCATACAGGATTTAGTAACAAACATAATTTAAAATTCAGGTCTCCCAGTAAGAGCCTACAGTAGGGTCACATGTGATACACACTTCCCATTTAAAGATATATTTTGCATTGAAAATGTGTTATACCTTCAGGGTGCATTCAAAGGGCTCACACGAAATCTTTATACATAGGAATTTATTAGTAAGTATTTGTTTTATTTTTTATTATCCTTTATTGTTTTCCTATTATACAACACTCACATAAACACAGACATATACATATACCTGTATGCATGTTGTATTATAGTTTAAGACCTATGTGTGAGGGAGAACATGATTTTTTTCCTAGATTAGGTGACATCACTTTATAGTGGACATTTTGTTGGTGTTGCTGTTGTTGTTAAGAGATGGGGCCTCTCTATTATATAGCTCTGGCTGTCCTGGAACTCATATACAGACCAGGCTATCCTTGAACTCACAGATACCTATCTGCTTCTGGCAAGTGCTGGGATTAAAAGCATGTGCCACCACACCAGGCTGTATATTATACATTTTAAAAGTTAATCTAATTTCCTAAAAATGTGTGCTTTGGTTTTCCATTAGAGATAAATAATATTCCATTTTACAGTCCAGATATTCATTTTCCGTTTATCTGTTTTGGACAACTAAGATGGATCCATTTCCTTGCTAAAATGTCAAAGACCACAATAAAGATTAGGAGGGGTGCAAATATGTCTGAGGGGTGAAATATTTGGGTCATATGGTAGTTTTATTATCAATTTTTTGAGGAAACACTGGGCTAATTTTCATGATGGCAGTACTTAAGTGCATCTCAGTGATGCCAGCAGTGAGAAGCTCCCACTTCCCACACTTGTTGTCAGAGCTCTTGATTACTGTGTGATGTGGTGTCTCAAAGCAGTTTTAGTTAGCATTTCCTTGATAAATAGGGAAGCTGAGCAAATTTTAAAATAGTTACTTGTCATTTTTATTAATTTTTTTATTTGAAAACTGTTTATCCCCTCCATTAGCCCATTTATTTATTAGCATTCTTATTTCATTAGTATTTAATTTCTGTAGTTCTTCTATATATTAGGCCCTTGTCTAAGTAGAAACAGCAAGGATTTTCTCTTCTAATGTGAGCTGTATATGTGATATGCTGAGTTTCTATTGCTGTGCAAAAGTGTAGAGCGGTGAGTGGTTCTCAACTTTCCTAGCTCTGTGACCCCTTAATGCAGTTCTTCATATTGTGGTGACCCCAACCATAAAATGATTTTCTTTGCTACTGTAATTTTGCTGTTGTTATGAATCATAATGTAAGTATGCAGGATATCTGATGTTTGACCTCTGTGAGAAGGTCTTTAGACTCCCCAGAGGAGTTGAGAGCCACAGGTTGAGAACCACTGGTCTAGAGGTGTCAGTGTTTGCAGTTTAAGTTGATTTTTTCAGGGTACATATATAAATCTAATTCATTCTTCACTAGTGAATACTCAATTTTATTAGCAGCAATTGTTGAATAAGCTATCTTTTATCCATTGTATATTTTTGCCTTCTTTGTCAAGAATGATGTAGACATATACTTTGTCTCTTTATTTCTGGGTCCTCTATTCCAGTCTATTGGTCTGTCTGTCTGTGTTTGTTGGTTTTGCTGGTGTCAAGCTATTGCCAGCTGAAACTATTTTAAATAGATGAATGAAATATGCTTCTTAATGTCCTATTCAATTTAAATTGTCTCACTTCCAGGGACACGGCCAAAGAAAACACTTCAGCTGCAGTGCGTACTGACAAATGCCAGGCATATTCCAGAAACAACCACTTCCTGTGGCAAAAACCAGAAAACGTGTGAGTTTACAACTCTGCCCAAGGAAGGCTTGTGGATCCACAGAGTTGAAATAAAAAGAAGCGAAAGGGTTTCTATTAGCTACACTCTCCTTTCTTCTTCCACTTCAGTTCCCATTTGTCAGAGCCTTATTTCAGCAAATGAGATACGAGGATTTGTGCTTAATAACTTTGCGAAAGTGACAACACTGTTATGCCTTTCTTAATGTATTCTAAATACCATTGGTGGAGCTATTTTGACAAGCTTTACACATTTGTAAACACAATTCAGCTCTGACCTTTATCTTTTACCACACCCAAATTTATTTTAGCCTAGCACCCTGTAAAATGTCACTAATTTAATGAATATAATGGAGTGGGTGGTTTTCACCAGATTATTTTGTTGCTGTTTCTGTGTTTATCCTCGTATAAACTAACCCGTTTAAACTTTTTTACTGAAAGCATTTTGTTCATACAATATATTTTGATCACAGCCCCACCCACCAAAACTCCACATAGATCTTTCCCACCCATCAATACAACTGTGTGTCTTCTTTCTCTCTTCTTATAAAAGAAAAAGGCAAACAAAGCTTAACACAAGGCCAGATACCCTGAATCTGATAGAAAAGAAAACGGGGAATAGTCTTGATTTTTTTCCCAAAAATTCCACCTCAAGAATTTAATCTCTGTCTAGCGTGTATCACTCACTCTCTCTTTGTCTCTAAGAAGCTACTATCTATGTAGTTCCTTACTAACGCCATGACCTATACATACAAAGAATTGGGAAAGTAATGCAGAGAACTTAATTTCCAACTACATTTGCATTTGCAGACTGTGTGGACATAGGGTGTAACACGAGTTAGAGACCAGTTAGAAAGATGTGATAGGCAGGCTGGTGTCCATGAAAAGTCAAGCTTATGTCTGTGTCCCATGTTTATGTCTTGAGTATTATTTTCTCTCACAACTGTCACGTTTTGGATATTAAATGACTACTAGGTAAAGTTACCTCCACATTATTATAACTTATGAATTGTGTAGCATTGCCAAATAAGTACTTAGTAGGAATTTCCTTTCAACCTTTCAGAACCGTGAGAAGAAAATGTAACAAAATATGATATTCATTCTCACTGGATCTCCACTTGTAGAGTTGACATACGAGAACGCACATGACTTGGAGGACAGAACTTTATAATTTATAGCCCATTTCTGACAAATGCTTTGTCTATGTGACTGTGCCTAAAGTATGTACCATTCCCATATTTCTATTGACTGGAGCCAGTGCTTATACTGTTTCAGAATTAAATAGGTAGAATTTATAAAATGCCTGGTAGCTTGCTTGCCTAACTGTTGATGATCAGTAAAAATTGACTCTATGATACAACCTGTTCAGGCCCTTGAAACAAAAACCTTTTGAAGAGCCTGTCTGTAAAGCCATTGCGGAGGAAGCAGTCCTTCCCTAGACAGTTGCTCCGCTGCACCCAGGCAGAATTCAAGCTAGGAGATTCCTTCTTAGTGGCAGAAGAGGGAATTAGAGCACTGCTGGACTTAGAATGTGTTCCCTACACCCGATCTCTTGGCCTGGACCAGTACCATTTGGAAGGTGTTAAGGTCACTATGAACATGCAGATGAACTGGAAGTGCTTCCATAATCTGCCTCACATTGACGACTACACCAAAGTATTCTAACTTCTTCCAGAGGCTTTGAATTGCCCTGAAGACTTTCCAGTTTCTAGAGTCCTTTCCTGTCATCAGTTCCATAGCTGGAGAAGAATAGGAAGTTCCTGCCCACAAATCACTTCGGACTTAATCATCACATGGTGCTCAGATCTATCATTCAGTACACACATATGTAGTGAATAAGTAATCTACTTCCAACATACCCTCATGTTCACTCCCTAGACACACACCCTGTTGGCTCTTTTCATCTTCTTAGTCATAACTTCCTCCCCCAAAATAAGAAATTTTGGAAATTTCTTATTTTGGGAGAGCACAGTCATATTTGAAAATAGAATTAAGGTTATATTCTGCTGAAGAGTTGCTACCATATGTTATCTGATGAGAACTTAAAACAAAAGTTTAATAAAAATTTCTGTTTCTCCCTTGTATCTGGAACTGATACATAGACCACAATTCCAGAAAAGAAGGCATCAAAACTGTCTTGGTCACTGTGCACACCAACTTGGATTGTGTATCTCTTGGTGCAGAACTATAGAGCAAACCTCTCAAATAACAAATTGAGATGTGTTTGGGTGTGGGTTTGAGTTCTGGTGTGAGATATCGCCTATTCGATGACTCCGGTAACTTGTTTGATTTATCTGATCCTCATTATTCTTTCCCATATGATAAAATCTGGGACCCCTTCTAGATCTCACAAATTTGTTTTTCTATTCTAAACCAAGATGCCAGGTTCTACATGGTTACATGCTTGCTTCATTCAAAGAAGCTTGATTTCACATACTCATGCTGTGGCATGTTTTGCTGCAGTGTGCAATTGTTACTGCTGATAGAAAGTAAGCATAAGGCAAATGAATGCATTTTTAAAGTTAGCAGCAATTTTCTATTTACTAATGTAAGGTGGTTTCACAGATGTTGGTTATGGTTTTACATATACACAAAGCATATAAACTCCCTTTTAAATGTTCTCAAGTGTAAGTAAAAAGAATAAGTGGAAAAGAAGATCCTACCATTTGTGTTCATTCTTCTTCACAATTTACTCTCCATCCAATGTCTTGTATAAATGCCTGTGAAAACTAGACAGGAATAAATTGAGATCTAAGAGCATTCTGTTTCTCAGCTTATGTGTATTTTATAGGCTTTGTATGTGTGTTAGAAACAAAATCATAATACAGACCAAGTTTATTTTCTTTTTCTGTTGAAATTGGGTGGTGATGTGACAGTTTTTGTTGTACTAAAGGGAAACTGAGCAGAACCAATATGTGCCTTACAACCCACCAGTGTGAGAGGACAGCAGATTGACCCAAAAAGCAAAAGAATCAGAAAGGTGTCCTGAATCTTAGACTATAATAGATAGCTAGGATTCTCTAAATTTAAGTACAAGTATAATTTAAGTACCTAAATTATACTGTGATTTTACAATTATTTTTTTTTACTTCTGGCATAATTTATTTATGCATTGCTCTTCAAAAATTAGGAGTTAGTTGCATATGCCATAGTAAAGAAAGATAATTTCACCCAGTTCTCCAATCTTTAGCAAAGTTCTTACACATTGTAGTTTCAATTCATTGTGAAATCTAGGTACAGACATTTGCCCTAAAAATCTTTGTCCTTGTGGACAATCCATGAAGGCAGGAAAGTCTGCATGGACACACCCTTGTATGACACTGCAGATGTGTAAGCTGTTTCCTATTACTGGCAGCATGAAAGAGAAAATTAGTTTCACCAGTGTTCACTGCACTGCAGCAGTGTGGCATGAAGAATGGGATACTTTTTATAGATTTCTGTGACTCTGAGCAGAGTTCCTTTTTCTCATGGAAATAAAACTTTCATTAAAATTCCACTGTTATCTCTGGAACTGAGTAAATGTCCAAGAATCAGGAAAGATATAGAGAAGCCTTCCAAGATTAGTAATCAGAATGACCTCCTTCTCTACTAACTACACTTAATAAAGAGGAACACCATAATAATTCTGGAATATTTTCCAGTTGTGTGCTTCAAATCTCTGCCCTAGGCTAGTTAATCGGGATTTTCTTAAAAATGGCCAAGCACAAACATGGTCTGGAATGAGGCCTAGATAAAAAAAAAAAGTGATTTTGTAAGATTTAGTTTATTATGTCTTACAAACTCTGGATAAAACAAAAGACAGTAATGTGGAACTAACTATTTTCTGCAATAAACAGAAAATTGCATCCTAATGGTGTAGGAGTTCCTTCTGTATTTGTGTTGCTTTCATTGGTGAATAAAGAAACTGCCTTAGCCTTTTGATAGGGCAGAAAGCAGGTAGGCAGAGTAGACAGAACAGAATGCTGGGAAGAAGGGCAGAGTGGCAGACACCATGAAGCTCCTGCCTGAGACTGACGCTGGTTAGGATCTTTCCCTGTAAGCCATGACCTTGTGGTGAACACAGATTAGAGAAATGTGTTAGATCAGGATGTGAGAGTTGGCCAAGAAGAGGCTAGATATAATGGGCCAGGCAGTAATTTAATTATACAATTTCTGTTTGGTTATTTTGGGAGTTAAGCTAACTGGGTGGCCAGGAGCTGGGTGGCCGGAACAAAAAGCCGGCTCGCTCTCTCCTTACAACATCCTAACCATCCCAAACCTATTATTATTTGTTGGAATTTTAAATTAATAACTTGATATAATAACAGCAAGTGTTTTATGAAATGGGACCCTATGGTGGCACATAGAACAATTTGTTTAACTATACAAAAGCAATGTTAACTACCACGTTTCAAAACAACTCATTGGTTACAATAAGTTTTCCAGGTAAAAGACAAATGTTTGGTAAAATTCAAACTCAAATTAGGTTGCATTCTATAGTTTGGAAAAAATAAGGACTAGGGCTTAACAACTATTTATCTTCATACAAACATATTATAAAATATTTATCATTTGTTTGCTATAATCATGAGTTAATTTTGTGATGCTGTGATAGTCCATTGGCTTTAGGGATTGACCTAACTGGAGCCATAAGGGGATAGAAAAAGGACAGATATGCACAAGCATACACAGAAAATCTGGAATAAGGTGGTCATGTGCTCTGATGGACATTAACTAACAGAGGCCTGGAAACTCAGCATGTTCATTTTTTACCTTCAAGTTGAGGAGGTAGGGTTATCTTATACAACTTTAAGGGAGGGAAAGTTTAGTGGACCCCAATAGGGAGTCTCTGTTGGGGATCAGTCTCAGGTGATAGACATCCTTTTCTGCACACATTGCCAGCATCCACACATGGAGCAGGGGAAGGCTTTGCCATGTCCCTGAGCTTGACCTAAAGAAGGCTCTACATGGTACAAGCCATGGTTTGATTGTTATTGATGATTAACTACCAACCTGTATTTTTTATTATCTTAAATAGATGTCAAAGACTAAAACTTCACATTACATTTTATATGTGCTGCATAGGTACAATACCTTAAACAGGAATAAAAACATATATAGAGCTTAACAAAAATAACCTTAATTTGTATCAATATACAAAAACCCATACCCATGTAAAATACTTGAAACTAGTGGTTGTTTAAAAGTAGACTCAACAATCCTTCCTTTTATCTCATCATTTCTATATTATATCTCCCCCCCCCCGCTTTTTGCTTTAGGAAGAGATCCTTGAATCTAATCTCCTTTCTTTAGCTTTTTCCCTGACCATGACCAATAACAACTAGTAACCAACTCCCACCCAAATGATGACAAACACCCATAACCAACTGTATTACAAAAGTCTACCCATTCCAACCCTTGGTAAAATGGGTGGTGTGATTCTCTAGACTCCCTCCTGTCATCTGGGGGTGCTAGAATCTTTAGGGGACTCTGAAATATATTGGGATAATGATAAAGTCCTTGGAGAACTAGCTGTATAATTTGTTGTCCAGCCTCTGTGTAATGGAAAAGTATAAGACTTATCTGATGTCATGACTGGAGTAGTCTGTGAGGTTCGATAATCTCAGCCAGCAGCCTTGAAGCTCTTCTGGATACAGAACACTGAGGAAACTGTAACAGTGGCCCAGTGAAAGGCTGAATCACCTGGGTCACCCATTGTCATTGCTGTCTGGTCCCGTTGCTTTGAAAGCAAAAAAAAAAAAAAAAAAATAGAAAAAAACTTTTATAGGTAACATACATATCTGCATTAGCACAAGAATGGAATGTACAGTGTATAGAAGTAAGTTATAGAGGATAATTTTGTCCTATGTTTGAGAAGGTAAAAGATATCTGTCAACCTTGTAAGTCTGTTTGGACCACATAAACAGACTGTAATGCTATTTGAAAGGATACTATGTAATAATAAGTCATGAGGGGTAATGTGGGATTTTTGTACATATGCTGTATATTTTATTACCATTGGCTAATAAAGAATCTGCTTTGGGCCTATGGCAGGGCAGAATATAGCCAGGCAAGAAATCTGAACAGACAGAGAGAGAGAGAGAGTAGGTGGAGTCAGGGAGACACCATGTAGCTGCAGAAATGAGACATACAATGGAACTTTACCTGGTAAACCACAGCCTTGTGGCAATACACAAAATAATAGAAATGGGCTAATTTAAGCTGTAAGAGTGAGTTAATTAAAATCCTAAACCAATAGATCAAACAGTGTTGCAATTAATATACTTTCTGTTATTATTCAGGTCTGGGCAGACAGGAAATGAACAGTCTCTGCCCAGAATGGTTTAACAGAGTAAAGCCAGGTAGGAAATCAAAACAGAGATATAGAAAGAGAGTAGCAGAATCAAAGGGGTGCCATGGAACTGCCCAAGGAGAAAGATGCCAGCCACCAGCCAGAACCTTATCAGTAGGCCACAGCCTCATGGCAATACACAGAATAATAGAAATGGCTTAATTTAAGATGTAAGAGTTAACTAAAAATATGCCTAAGCTATTGGCCAATCAGTGTTGTAATTAATATAGTTTCTATGTGATTATTTTGGGTCTAGGCAGCCAGGAAATGAACTAACAGCCTCTGTCTACAGAGAACTCTGTAGCCAACAAGATTGATCATGTCTCGTCTCACCTCCAAGCTGTTCCCATGCAGAGGAATCAGCTTACACATCACCTGTCCTGTAGTCTTTCCTGGTTTCCCCCTCTCTGTCTGTAGTCAAGATACCCAGGAGTTCTCTTCTAGTCAAGTCTGATCTCTATTAACTTTGAAGGAATCCACAGGAAACAAAAGCACAATCTCCCCCCCAAACACAACACATTTTCATTCTGTACTTCTGTTCTGAAACCAAGACTACCCTAACATACACAGGCTGGTTTAATTGAGCAGTCTCTTCCATAATCCAATGTCTTTCAGCAATTGCAGTTCTCTGTTTATCAGCATTTTTTAAAATTAAAATTAACAAATCACCATATAATGTCCAAACTTCCTGTACTATAATATTTTTTTTTCATTTTACATGGGTTATTTTTTGCATTATTGTGCTCTTTCTTAACATATGTTATGGTTTTCTATGACTTTTTTCTATAACTGTCTATGCTTTTTTTAATACCTACAAACAATGTTGAAGATACTGTAATATGTTGAGAGATTTTCATGACTGAGCCTGTTTTACTGAGTATCTGTAACTTTTCATGTCTGCATAAGCAAAACCTTAAACCACTGCACAGCTTAATTGATAATGTGTTGGTGACTCAAGCCTTCAGGCAGTGACTGGCAGACATGTCTCAATAATGCAGCCAAAATAAAAGACTGCAAGAGCAGAAAACCATGTTTGATTCTGTTTTTGTGTTTGGTGCCTCCTTTTAAGCTTTCTCAGCACTTATATGGAAGTACATGCCCCATATTGGGTGCAATTTTGAAACATATTTTTCATTGGACTGCCAGTTAACTAAAAAGACACACTAATAAATATCTATCCACAAATTCAACCTTACAGAAAGTACTAGAATGAAAATTCCAATGGAAAGAAGTTATCTGCACCCACAAAAACATAGGCAAAAGATAACCTCACACCAGCAAACCGAAAAGAAGGAAAACTCAGAAACACTACCACAGAAAAATAACAGGAATTAACAATCACTGGTACTAAAACAGGATTCATCCTTCTACAGCATACAAGAAACACACCTCAAACTCAAAGAGAAACATTACCTCAGAGTAAAGGGTGGGAAAACGATATTCCAATCAATTGGACCTAAGAAACAAGTGGGTTTTTGTAACTGGAAGATTTTTATTCATTTCCTGGCTGCCCAGACCCAAAATAATAACACAGAAACTATATTAATTGTAATACTGTTTGGCTAATAGCTTAAGCATATTGCTAGCTAGCTCTTAAATCTTAACACATTTCTATTATTTTATATTTTACCACGGGGCTCCTGGTTTTCTGGTACTAGCGCGTGGGTGTCTTTGTCATCTGGTAGCTACATGGTGTCTTTCTGACTCTGCCTATTCTCTCTATATATCTTTTAAAGCCTGGCTATATTCTGTTAAGCCATTGCCTGAAAGGAGCTTCTTTAGTAACCAATGGCAATAAAACATATTCACAGCATACAGAGGGGAATTCCATATCAGCAACACTTTCAGTCTAAAACATGAAGGTTTCAAATTTCACATAGTAAAATAACATATAAAAATAGGTATCAAGCGAGAATTACAGTTATAATATTTGTATATACTTTATCTTTTATCATAACTAAGGGAAACTTTACCTATAACTATCTATTTTTCATCTCTGTCAATGACTCCAGAAGGAGTAAAGAGGAACTGCATTATAAGCAACCTCCAAACTCTAGAATTAACAAAGATATCTCACTGCCTGGAGAACCACCCAAAGATTTTTTTGTAACATTGGGGCACCCATCTTCAGCCTATAGGTCCATAGTATCTAGCAGACTATTCCATGAAGCAGGAAATTTCTAAGAAAATTCCACATATATTGGCAGTTTGTCAGTCACTTTTTCTGTGTCCTGCAGAACGTCTGGCAGAATCTTTCATGAAGAAGGGATCACAAAGGAATGCCTCACCTTTAGGCAAGTTCAGCAGTCATTTTTCTGTGGGTCCTGCATGTCCAGTTCATACTGCGTAACATCAAGCAGTCCAGGAAAGAGCAGTTTCTTCCATAAATGCCTAGCAAACTCCATAAAAATCCCCTTTGATGACCATCTTACTCTTGAAGTAAATTGGTGCTGCCAGGAGCAGATGTGTCTCATTGTCATGAAAAGTCCTGAGTTTTTAAACATTTTAAATGCCATATTCTGTTAGTCTTTGAAAGATACGGGAATATCTATCTAGCTGAAATATATATCTATATATCTAGAAAACATAACTAACATGACTACAAGCTTGACTATTAAAGATGATTATCTATTAACCTTTATTTCTTAATTACACGTAAATTTTTAAGTGAGCTGCACAAACACAGTACCTTAATCAAGAGGAGAAATATACATATAACAAAATTGACCTAAAATTTGTATCAACAAACCAAGATCTGTATCCCATTTAAATGTAAATCAACATTTATAAATAATCAGTTAGGGAATTCGGGCATAGTTCTCTCCAAACTGCTTACTTCTGTTTTGGGGGCAAAGTAATTTTGAGGGTTGCAGAGACCTTTCAGGGGGTCTTTGTCCATAAAACCACATTAGTCTGGAAGGAATCTAGAGGTTCTCATCCTCTATGGAAACAAAAGTAGAACCTCTTTTCCAAAGTAATATATCTGTAGACTCAAATTTTGAAGGCAAGATTCCTTTAAATGTATATTCCACAGAAGATAAGAATCTGTAAATTAATTCCAGACTAATGTGGTTTGATGCACCAAGATCCCTCAAAAGGTCACCATGAATACCCCCCAAAATACTTCGCCTAACAAAAAGCAGGTACCATCGCTATCTGAAAAGAACCAGGGTGCTGTTCCAATTTTTTTCTACCCATTGAGGTTTGCTTTGTGACCAAGTACATGGTACATTTTGGAGAAGGTTCTATAAGGTGCTGAGAAGAAGGCATATTCTTTTGTGTTTGGGTGAAATGTTCCAAAGATGTCTGTTAAGTCCATTTGAGTCATAACGTTTGTTAGTTCTTTGATCTATCTGATAATTTTCTGCCTAACAGATTTGTCCATTGGTGAGAGTGGGTTGTTGAAATCTCCTACTATTAGTGTTTGGGGTTTGATGTGAGATTTAAGCTTTAGTAATGTTTCTTTTACATATGGTGGTGCTCTTGAATTTGGGGCATAGAACTGAGACATCATATTGGTGAATTTTTCCTATGATGAATATGATGTTTCCTTCACCACTCTTGACTGATTTTTGCTTGAAGCCTATATTGTTAGTTACTGGAATAGCTACACAAACTTGGTTTTTAGGTCAATTTTATTAAAAATTTTTTTTCCCAACCCTTTACTCTGAGGTAATGTCTGTCTTTGAGGTTGAGATGTGTTTCTTGTATGCCTCAGAAGGATGAATCCTGTTTTCTCATGTACTTTGTCAGCCTGTGTTTTTATTGGTTTACTGAGTCCATTTATATTAAGAAATATTAATGACTAGTGATTGTTAATTCTTGTTATTTTTTGGTGGTAGTGTTTGTGTGTTTCTTTTCTTTTGTGTTTACTGGTGTGAGGTAATCTGTAGCCTGTGTTTTTGTGGGCACAGTTAACTTCTTTAGGTTGGAGATTTCCTTCTAGTACTTTCTGTAGGGCTGGATTTATGGATAGGTATTGTTTAAATCTGGTTTTGTCATGGAATATCTTGTTTTCTTCATCTATGGTAATTGAAAGCTTCCCTGGGCATAGTAGTCTAGGCTGGCATCCATGGTCTCTTAGTGTCTACAGTATATCTCTCCAGTACCTTCTGGCTTTCAGAGTTTTTGTTGAGAAGTTGAGAGAAGTATAATTCTGATAGGTGTGCCTTAATGTGTTACTTGGCCTTTTTCCTTTGCAGACTCTTAATATTTTTCTTCATTCTGTATGTTTAGTGGAAATACATTTTTCGGTCCAGTCTATTTGATCTTCTGTAAGTTTCTTGTACCCTCATAAGAATATCCTTCTTTAGGTTAGGGAAGTTTGCCTCTATGATTTTTTTGATATATTTTCTGTGACTTTGAGCTGGATTTCTCCTCCTTATATCCTTATTATTCCTAGGTTTGTTCTTTTCGTGGTATCCCAGAATTCCTGGATGTTTTGTGTTAAGAATTTGTTGGATTTAACATTTTCTTTGACTGATGAATCTATTTCCTCTATAATATCCTTCAATTCCTGAGATTCTCTCTTCCATGTCTCGTATTCTATTGGTTATGCTTACATCTGTAGTTCCTGTTTATTTACCCAGATTTTCCATTACCAGAATTCCTTCCATTTGTGTTTTCTTTATTACCTCTATTTCAATGGCCAAGTCTTGAACTGTTTGCTTCACCTGTTTAATTGCTGTTTCTTGGCTTTCTTGTTTTTTCTTAAGAGATTTATCTATTTCTTCCATTTTTTTTGTTTGTGTTTTCCTCCATTTCTTCAAGGGGACTTTTTAAAATTTTTTTCTAAGTATCTTTATCTTCTTTATAAATTTATATATAAGTTCATCTTCTGTTTCTTCTGGGATAGAATGCTCAGTTCTTCCTGTTGTAGGACCACTATGTTCTGATGTTGCCATATTGCTCTTTATGTTGATGAATGTATTCTTACATTGGCACCTTCCCATCACTTTCTCCAGTTGGTGCAGGCAGTGTCTTTGTCTTGTGTTCCAATCCTTTCAATTGGTGTCTGTGTGTCAGGTATGCTCTCTTGGAGCGATCCTTGAAGTTACTGTCTGGGTCTCAGGGATCATCTGTTTGTCTGCTCTCTTGTTCCACTCTGTGCAGTCCCAGTCTATGTCCCAGAGAGCTACTAATGTCAAAGGAGAAGGGTGGGTGTGAGGTAGAGTGGGACTAATAAGTCACAGAATCCAATGCGGATGTGTTGGAGCAGCCTATCTGTAGGAGGCTTGACAGCTGGCAGGCTAGTTCAGCTGAGAATTGTGGGGGAGAAACCCAGTGTATTATCCTTGGGACTAGAGACTGGGCTGTCCAGAAGAGGGGCTAGACACCCACCTTTTTGTTCAAAATATGCAGTCCAGCCTGTGTTTCAGAGAGCTGCTGTGGTCATGGGAAGTAGATCTTTATTCTTTATAAATTACCTTATCTTGGGTATTTTGTCATAGCTGAAGGAATTTTTTCTTATTTCTCTGTTTTTGCTTTTTAATAAACCAGAGAAGTAATTCTTATAAGAAACATTTATTTAATATTGCAGTTGTGGTGAATTTTGATTTCAGATAGAAAGGACTCTATGCCCTCTAGTACTTTGTTTATTTCACATTGATTTGGATCGGTGTTGGGGACCAGCCCCAACAAAAAACATTTTTTTATCACCATAGAGGCATGGGAAAAATGAAGACACATTCACACAACAGTATCCGGAGGGAATTTCAGAGATTATTCAGAACCCGAAATCACTTGCATTTATCTTTCAAACAGCTTTTATATCAACATAAACTGAGGGAGAAGGTAACAAAAGCTTCATTAACATTCTGTTTCCTAGGTAGAGGGAATGACTCAAGTCATGTCTACTTGGTCATATAGGCATAAAACACCTCTTCCCCAGGTGACCTCATAGTTACAATGGAAGGAGCAGAATTACATTAGCACATCCTGGCACCTGTTATGATAGCGCCATGTTTGCTTTACTTCAAAAGAGCCAGGTGATCCCCTCATGTGTGGAAGGTACACATTGTGCCTGTTAGTCTCTCAGATTCTCTGACCGCCAGACGCTGTGGAAAATGGGTTTGCATTTCTTGGCCCCAATAGATTGGCAGATTTGAAAAAGGGAGTTGCCTAGATTTTCTGTCTGTCTCTGTTGTAGACTTTCTTGACTATCAACCCCCAAGCCATAACGCAAAGATTAATTATTAATTATGAATGCTTGGCCTTAGCTTAGACTTGTTTCTAGTTAGCTTTTTTTAACTTAAAGTTAACTTATTTCTATTACTCTATGTGCTGCCTCAAGGCTCATTTACCTCATCTACAACTATCCATCCTGCTTTCCTCATTCCTCCATGAACGACTGGCTGATCTCCTGCTGGCTCGTCCCCAAATGACTGACTGACTTCCCTTTTCTCTCTGCCCGCCAGCCCTGCCTAGCTATTGGCCATTCAGTTTTTTATTAGACCAGTCAGGTGCCTAAGGCAGGGAAGATGAAACAACAATGCATTCTTTACATAGTTAAACAAATGCAGCAGAAACAAATGTAACACATAGTTGCATAGTTAAACAACTATTCCGTAATACAAACAACTGCAACACATCTCTACATAGTTAAAAAAAAACTATTCCACAGCATGTCTTTCTGTTTCTCTCTCTTCTCCTCTCTCTCTCTCTCTTTCTCTCTCTCTCTCTCTCTCTCTCTCTCTCTCTCTCTCTCTCTCACACACACACACACACACACACATGTACACACACAAAGACACACACACAAGAAAAAAAACAACATAAACACCATAGAAAAATAAAATAACAGTCACCATTTTATCTGTAACCCAATAGATTGATTCAATCATGTCACCATACTAACTGCAAGGATTTTGGAAATGTGGAAAAGCACATAGGCATACTATCATTCTATAACTACTGTATCAGGAACAAGACTTTGTGACTCTTAATATACTTCCACCTGTGTTAGTTAACAACTTGACCTTTACTCTAGTCCATATAGATACTCTCCAAGACCACATGTCCAGAAGGCTAGGTTCCAGCCTGTGGTGCTATCAGAAAATAGTATAATCTTTTTAAAAAAAATATTGATTTTAATTTGAAATTAAAATACAATTGTATCATTTTCCACCTTCCTTTCTCATGTACCTCTCTAACCCTTTCATTCTCTCTCTCTCTCTCTCTCTCTCTCTCTCTCTCTCTCAAATGTATGGCCTCTATTTCTTTGATTTTTTAAATTAATTTGTTAAATTATTAAATTGAAACAGGGTCCTGTAGAACGAAGTTGCCTCATTGGAGGCATGCCCTGAAAAATTTATTGGGGTTCTCACTTTCTCTTACTTTCTTTGCTTCCCAACTGTCATGATTTGAGCATCTCCGGCATCTTGAGTTGTCACTGTGATGTATTCATGTGCTCAACAGCAATGGAGTTAACTTACCATGGGCTGAATCTTCAGAAACCATGAAACAAAAGAAACCTTCATCCTTCTTTTTGTTTTTAATTTTTTCTTTTATTGAAAATAGATGATTTTCTCAAATCCTGATTATAGTTTCCCTCCTTCCCATTTTCTACCTCCCCTTCCCTCAAGATCCATTATCTTTCTGTCTTTCATTAGAAAAGAACAAGCTTGTATGAGACAACAATCACTCATGAAAAAAATAAAATATCATAAAATGAAACAAACTCTATCAAATTTAAACATGGCAACCCAACAGGAGGAGACGAGCAGGCACAAGTGTCAGAAACCCATTTGTTCTCACAGTCAGGAGTCCCATCAAAATACTGATCTAACAGCTATAATATACATGCAGAGGGCCTGTGAAGACCTATGTGGGCTCTGTGATTTCTGCTTCCGTCTTTGTGAGCACATATGCATCTTGCTTAGTTAATTCAGAGGGTCTTGGTCTCCTGGTATCCTTCATTCTCTTTGGTTCTTACATTCTTTTCACCTCCTCTTCTGCAGGTTTCCCTGAACTATGAGGGAAGGGATGTGATTAAAACATCCTATTTAGATTCTCTCTGTATATAAGGTCTGGCTGTGGGTTGTTGCACGGAGACTGCTTGTTCGTCCCAGCCACCCAGACCCAAAATAATCACACAGATACTGTATTAATTAAATAATTGCTTGGCCCATTAGCTCTAACTTCTTATTGGCTAACTCTTATACCTTAATTTAATCCATTTCTATTAATCTATATGTAACCACGAGGTCATGGCCTACCAGCTAAGACTCGGCATGTCTATCTCTGTGGTGGCTCCATGACTTCTCACTCTGCCTCTTCTTCCCAGCATTCCACTTAGTGTTCCCTGCATACCTAAGTTCTATCAACAGTTTCTTTATTCATTAACCAATGAAAGCAAGACACAGCCAGAAGGACCTCCCACAGTGGGTCTCTTCATCTGTTCCTCTCTACTGCCAGAGAAAGCCTCTCTGATGATTATTAAAACTTCCTTCTTCAATGTTTATTTCAGGTATCTTGTCAAAGTGGAAGAAAATGAATACAACATCTAACAAAAGAATTTGTCTGGCTGCATTGTTAGTTGTAACTAAAATGTATTTCCCATTAGATTCTATTATCACTGTAGCTTGGTTTTTGTGTAAACCAAAAATTATGTTTTTCTCTTAGCTTTTTTCATAGAAACCCTATTGACAGGAAAATATTTTAGTACCTTGTTTCTGTTAATGATTTTCTGAATCATTATAGACCAAACATTAAACACTCTCTCTTTCTTCTCCCGTCTCTGTCTCCGTGTATACATCTTTCTCTTGTTCTCTATTTAGTAGAGTGCTTTGATTCTTCTTTTTTAGTCACTGCTACTGTTTGTGTTGGCTTTCTGTTAGCCCTCTTGCAAAACATCCTTAAAAATGGAATTGAAGATTGGTACGCATACTACACTCTCCATTATACCCAGAATGATCATTACTAAAAGTGACCTACTTTTTCCAGTAAAGATGTGCATTCTTAAATGTTAAGTTTTATATTGCTGAAAACATTTGCCAAATTTACCATTAGAATGCATAAATAAATATATTATTATTTTCCTAATCTGAAAAGTTTCTTTAATTTTCTAATCTATTCTTTCTCTTTTCTCCTGTCTACCCACCAAAGAAATAGTTGAAATTCTGAGGGCTAATAAAAGTTGTAATTAGGAGATCTCAGAGCTGCAAACTAATAATCAAGAAAACCATGAGATGGAACGCGGAGCTGAAGTTTGCTCTACCATTAAGATTTCCATGAAAAAGACTTAGAGTAAAAATGAGGATTTTCAATTTTCAGAAAAAAATCATGGCTAAAGTAATAAGAGTTCTAATACTAACCTTAAATTTTCATTAAAACAACTTCAGTTCAAATATTTTGTTAGGGTTCAAATTGATTCTTTGTACTAATTATTATGTAGTAAGATCTATTAAACATTTGACCCTAACAAAATGCACATTTTATGGGCATTTAATGATCACTGGATGAACAATCATGTAGTTCTCTCTTTGTTAGATCCTTAAAGTTAGATAAGTTCCTGTAATTAGTTGAGCCCAGAGAATGGTGAGCAGTAGTGATGTGTGCCGATTTCAGGCCATGTTACCTAAGAGCTGGGGAGTGATGTGATGACTTTTATTGACAATGCTACATACCTCAAAACTGTAATTATAGAACTGCTCTTCTTGTATGCTTCTGAGTTACAGTTGGCTTAAATTCACATATGGTTTAAAGGAAGAAGTAAAGCTGTGGTCACTATTATCAGAAGGATTTTGTGGTTGGCTGCAAAGAAAGACAGATGGAAGGAGACCTTCAGGTTCTAACTTCTGCTCAGCTTTGCTCTCCCTGCTTATGTGTTTTCCCATTGCCTTCTGGGAGAGCTGGACAAGTCAATCACTAGTGAGTAGAGTCAGCAGCCTTCCACAGAATTCTCCACCAGCAGTTCCTGCAATTAAGTGGCCTGTTTTACAAAGCCTAGACGCCCAGACTCCTCTGCACACGACACCAGTGGCAATGGGCTGATCTGTGGCGTCTCTGATCTTCCATCCCCACTTTCAAAAGCTCAGTTCTTTAGACTTTATCTTAATTTCATAAAGCCTGTATCCTATAATGGACTATTAATCCACAACACAATGTGGTAGTTCTAGCCCTGTTCTTAAACCCTATCTGATACAATGACTCTCTAACTCTACTCTTTCCCTGCCCTGTTAAGACAACCAAAAGAAGATTACAGTATTCAGATTGTTAGGTTGCAAGACATAAAGTAGTTTCTCCTGGTTTTAATGGCTCTCAATTTAACATTTTCTTTATTTCTTTGAAAGTGATAAACATGCCGTTCAGGAATACATACATGCATACATAATGCATACATACATACACACAAACATACATACATACATACACACACATATAGGGAGTTATGTGTTACTATAGGGATTCCTTGCCTAATATAATAAATACAGGCTAATATATTATCTGACCAATATACTGAAAAATTCCAATTCAGGTTCACATTCAGAAATTCAAAAGGTTTTTAAATATCATTAAGCAAAATTACCAATTTGTGTTGAGAAAATAAAAACCTCTAGAAATTGTGTGAAATAGACATATTTCACAGTTTTGTAGTATTTAAAAATTATGTGTAACACTGTACCACATACTTAGCCCACAAATAAGCTTTTTCAAGTTGTCCAGAAGACAAGCTACTTGAGGATAAAACCTTCTCTTCACACCCAGAGCACAGAACACTGTGAGAAATGGACATAGCTCACTCAGAACAAAGTAGAAAACTGAGCAACAGATCCAGAACCAAGAACACTGTAAATACCTCAAAGCTGAGATAGTAGGAATTGTAAATCTTCAGCTGGAACATTATCAACCATCTAGAAACTATGTACCCTGTGAAGAGGAACAATACTCCAGATAACATCAGACACACACAGTTAATAGCAAAGGACACATGTGGAACAGAGATGGTCAGCACAATGTATATAAAATCCATCATTGTGTCTAGTGTATAAAACATAAGATCCAAGACAAGGCACATGCTGGTCACAAGACAGCTTTAAATAGTTTAAAAGTCAAAAAGCATGCAATACGCATAGCTGCCAACGATGGCATTGAACTAGAAATCAGCCATATACCTGGAAAACTCAAGAGTTAAAAGCAGAATAATACACTTCTAAAAAAAAATCCAAGAGTCAGAAACAATCTGGTAAGAAGTTAAAAATAAAAATATTTGCGAAAACCTAAATAAAAGTTAAATATAACCTGTCAAAATATGTGAAATTTAAACTAGATATGGTGGCATCACTTGAATTCACAGCACCTGAGCACAGGATGCTCAGGAGTTTAAGGTCGTCTGTCATTACATAGTGGATTCGAAGCCAGCCTAGACTTTATGAGACCCTCTCATAAAACACAAACAAACAAAACTAAGATAGGATTAGAGTAACTTGAAAGGGACTGTTTTCAGTAATGCATAATTATTAGAAGATATGATGTTTTCTGAGCTTGTTGGGTCCTTGTAATCTGGGAAAGAACATAGCCTTCTGGGAGCAGAACCTGCCTTGTTGGATTCCCTCATTTAATTCTCAATTTCCATAGACAACACATATATGATTTCCCTGGATGATAAAAGAAATTATACAAACTAGGTCTCCCCTCCTCTTTTCAGGGCTCTGAGAACTACTTCAACCCTATTCTCAATTTTTTCAAAGTCTAACACTATCTTGTCTACTTTTCCTACTGCTATATGTTAGCTAGAAAACAAAATGGGTAAAGCCCTACAGCAAGCAGGTACAAAATGTTGTGAAGGCTGTTTCTTGTAAAATAGGCTTCACTTTTATGACCAAGAGGAATGAAAACTTAAGTTTCCACAAAGGCCTTATTTATGGCACAATTTAGTCATGATCTCTAGTACCTGGAAACAGCTTAAATTCTCCAGATAGTGAATGGGTGAAGAACTCTTTTACTGGTATACAATGAAGTGATAGTTAACAAACATGAATAAGCTGTAGATACATACTAAGGGATGAATATCTGGAATGTGTTTGACTATGAGAAAAGAGCCAGACTTTATGAGGTACAATGTGATTTTATTAATTTGGCTTTGTTAAAAACTGAATCATCAGATGATAGAGAAGGCATTGTTTGTTCAGGATTGGGGCTAAGGAAGCACTGCCTGCAAAGGAAGAGGGCAAAGAATTACAGGGGACTGGTGATAGAAATGTTTTTACCTTAAGTTTGGATGAGATCCTATGCAGTTACCAAACTTAACAGAATTGTAAAAAAAGTGTTCAAGTAGCTATATAAACTTACAAAGATAAAATGAATGTTATTATGAAACTCATTTTCTTTGTAAAATTAATAATAATTAAAATTCTAATAAGTCAAAATATTTATATATGGATAATTTGTGATGATTAAACATAATATTATTAATTGTTTTCTCAATGTTAAAAAAGGAAGGTATGCTACTAGCTGTCCCTGGTCCTCAGCAGAGGTATCAAAGGAACATTTGAGGAGTCCTTACTTTGTGTGTTTACTTTTTGAAAATGAGCTTAGCATAGTTATGATTCACATATTATCTCTATGTTTGTTATAATTACTCAAAGGTTTATGTGAAACAAAAATCATAGTAGTAGGGCTAGAGAGATTCTCAGCTGTAAGAGGCCAGACTCAGAATTGCATCATCAAATATAATATCAGTAATATTTCATAATCTTTGAATTGAGTGTTTTTAGTTATAGATAAAAATATGCAGTAAGCTTAAAAACTGTACCAAGAAGGAGTATCTTTGAATAAATAATTTCATAAATCAAACTAAATGAGTGATTGATTAGACTATACTACCTACCCCTACCAACTCATGGTTTCATTCACCTGAAGTCAAACCTTTTGGAGAATATCAAAAGAGAAATTCCAGAAATAATTTGGTAAGCTCTACATTACAATTCTCCAAGCAAGTAGTGTGATGTAATCTAACTTCAGTCCATTCTGTCCTGTCTTGGATGTGAGTCATTTTCTGTCGAGACTGCCTACCATCCTATGACACATAGGAATCATCGGTAGCCAACTGATCATGTTGCATGCTCCAATAACCCTTATATTTGAATATCCCTATTTACTTAATTGTGTCCCCAAAGCACAAGGAGAAAGATTCTAACGATTTTAATATACCAAAGTGATGTGTGATTCCTCTCTATGCACCATTGGTTAATAAAGAAACTACCTTGCGTCTATCACAGGGCAGAATAGAGTAAGGTGGGGATTCCAAGCAGATATAGAGGAGAAAGTAGACGACGTCTGTGAGAAGCCATGTAGCTGCCAGAGGAGACAGATGCCTGAGAATATTACTGGTAAACCACAAGCCTTGCGGTAAAATATAAAATAATAGAAATGGGTTAATTTAAGAAATTAGAGCTAGCTAGCAATACATTTAAGTGATTGGCCAACCAGTGTTTTAATTAATACAGTCTGTGTGATTATTTTGGGTCTGGAATGATCAAGCAGCTTTGAGTCTGGGCAACTGGGAATGAACAAGCAGCCTCAACCAACAAAATGGCATGCCAACATGGTCTGAAACATTTGAGGCTGATGCCTATCACTCACTTAGGGTTCAGATCTCCTGTGCTCACTCACGGTCAGAAGGAAAGTAGCTGAGGCCAAGTCCGTGGCTCATTGGCCCCCACCTGGGCTTATGGTGAAATCAGGTCTGCTAGGAGTACACAGGCAGGAGATCATGGCAGATTCCCGCTACCATACCCACAGGTATTTCCAGGCTGTGCAGTGCACTGCATGGTAGCTTCAGCTTTTACTCAGATAAAAAGTTTATGAGGCTACACAG
Source organism: Ondatra zibethicus (assembly GCA_004026605.1). Classification (NCBI taxonomy): domain Eukaryota; kingdom Metazoa; phylum Chordata; class Mammalia; order Rodentia; family Cricetidae; genus Ondatra; species Ondatra zibethicus. Next base: position 50,405 of record PVIU01005011.1, read on the forward strand.
TACTACCCAGTGTTGAGCTAGTTAGGATGACCCCCATCCAGCAGTCCCAGAGCTGGCAGTGAACTATCTCTGCCACATTGAAAGCCTGAGAGAGGTGGAGCCAGCATTCAGGGCCACTTCAACCAAGCTGCTTACCATTTTAGAGTGCTTCTGGACAGAAAATTATTGCAGATAAATAAAGAAATATTCAGATGAAAAAGATCTCTAAATGGGTCACAGTGTTGGATAAATGTATGTAGGCTTAGGAGACAGAAGAAAAAGAATGTAGAGAGTTATAAAAGGAAGCAAATGGTTTTAAAAAATAAAACTTAAAGAGACAGTGTACAGACAGTCATAGATTAAAGGAGTAAAGAAAAATAAGCCATGTAAAGATAGAAAATACACAGAGAGTCTGTATTATGTTTATTATTATGTTTTCTTTGTTTTTTTTTATTTTTACTATGAATGAGCTACATACAGAGAGACATTTCATTGAACAGGCTGCTAAACCAAACCAACATATATATTTTAAAGGTATCTTGGCTTCAAAATTTGGGTCTAAGCAAAATTTGTTGCTCTGGAAAAGAGGTTCTCATTTTGTTTCCACAGAGGATGAGAACCTGTGGAATCTTTCCAAATTAATGTGGTTTGATAAAAGAAAACCCTCTGAAAGGTCTCCATAAACCCCTAAAATTACTTTGCCCAACAAATAAGCAGAAAGCAGTCTGGCGAGAACTTCACCAAGATTCTCAAATAATGTTTATAAATGTTTGCTTACATTTAAAGGGGGATATGATATAGAGATGAATACTTTGTGTTGATAGCGATCTTGGTGTATTGATACAAATTTAAGGTCAGTTTTGTTATATGTATATTTCTGCTCTTGATTAAGTCTTGTGCTTGTACAGCTCATTTAAAAATGTAATGTATAATAAAGAAATACAGGTTAATAGATAGCCATCTATAATAGTCAAGCTTGTAGCCATGTTAGTTTTTCTACATATATAGAGATATATTTCAGCTAGATAGGTAATCTTCAAACCTCTCAAAGACTAGCATAAAATGGCATTTTAAATGTTTAAGAACTTAGGACTTTTCATGACAATGAAACACATCTACTCCTAGTAGTACTGATCTACTTCAAAGGAATGATGGTCATCAAAGAGGATCCTTATGGAGTTTGCAGGCCATTTGGGCAAGAAATTGCTCTTGCCTGGACTGCTTGATGTTATGTTGTATAAACTGGACATGCAGGACCCACAGAAAAATGGCTGCTTAACTTGCTTAATAGTTCAGGTATTTTTGGGTTCCTGTTTCATGAAAGAGTTTGCCAGACATTCTGCAGGACGCAGAAGAAAGTGATTGACAAACTGCCAATATAGGAGAAACTGTCTTTGAAATTTCCTGCTTCATGAAAAAGTCTGCCAGATACTGTGGACCTATACACTGAAAATGGGTGCCCCAATGTTACAAAGGAACTTTAGGTGACTGTCAAGAAAGTGAGAAATCTCTGTCAATTCTAGAGTTTTGGAGGTTACTTACAATGTACTTCCTGTTTACTTAGGTAATATTATATGCTTCTGGAGTCATCGATGGAGTTAAAGAATAGACAGTTATAGGTATAATTTTTTAGTTATTATAAAAGATAAAGTATATATAAATATTATAACTGTAATTCTTGCTTGATACCTGTTTTGTTATATGTAATTTACTATGCTAAAGTTAAAACTTTCCTTTTCATTTAAACAGAAAAGGGAAGGTGATATGGGATTCCTCTCTGTGCACCATTGGTTAATTAATTAGCTATCTTTAGCCTATCACAGGGCAGAATAGAGCAAGGCAGGAATTCTAAGCAGAAATAGAGGAGAAAGTAGGTAGAGTCAGTGAGAAGCCATGAAGCTTCAGGAGGAGAAAGATGCCTGGGAACATTATCCATAAACCACAAACCTCATGGTAAAATATAAAATAATAGAAATGGGTTAATTTAAAAAATAAGAGCTAGCTATCAATATGCTTAAGTGATTGGCTGGGTAGTGTTTTAATTAATACAGTCTGTGTGATTACTTTGGGTCTGGGTGGCCGGAATGAACAAGCAAGCTCAGCCAACACTAAAGAGAGGTAATAAAATCCTTTAAGTGAAAGGGCAAGGGTGGCTAATGTAGAATGAGAAAACCAAATGTTGAGGTTTAACAACCTTAACAGTTATTAGGTAATTACAGTGCAGTTATTGTTGTTTATTTCCTCCTGTGCCTAATATTTAAACTTAACTTTCTTATGTGTATGTATAAAAAGGAAAATATAAGATCATTATAGGGCATAATACTCAGGTTATTCCTTGACACTTTGAAGATGCTTTCCCCAAGGCTAAGAGGTGAATAAAAGAGATCTTAACTTAAAGGTGCTCTATTTCAACTGTAACATATTCACTTGCATAGATTTTTGCTATATTCTTAGTGGTTTATTTAATTTATCTAACAAATTTCACCATGAAGGACTGTGGGAAAAATTGCAAGTTTTAATTTCATATTCTGGTGGTTTGAATAAAAACAACCCCCATAGACTCATAGGGTGTGGCATAATTGGAAGTGCAGCCTTTTTGGAGTAGGTGTGTACTTATTGGAGGAAGGATGTCACAGGGAGTCTGCATTGAGGTTTCAGAAGCTCAAGTCGGACATTGTCACTCTCTCTTCCTGATGCCTGCCAATCTAGATGTAGAACTCTCTCAGCTGCTTTTCCAGCATCATGTCTGCCCATATGCTGCCATGATCCCTGCCATGATAATAACGGACTACACATCTGAACCTATACGACATCCCCAATTAAATGTTTCCTTTATAAGGATTGTCAATGTTATGATATCTATTCATAGTAATAAAACCTTAACTAGGACAGAAGTTGCCACCAGTGACTGAGGTATGGCTGTGATGGGCATGACCATGCTTGTGTCTTAAGGGATGTAGACTTCGGTACTATTGGTTAGAAAAGAAATCAAGTGCTTTAGGTGGGGACTAAGGGGCCATACTAGTAGGAACATGGAAGAGAGTTGTGCTGAGGGTGATTTGAAATGTGGGGGTCAGCAGCTCAGAGGAGAAGACTATTTGTATCTAACCTTGAGACTATTCTTGTGATATTTTGGATAAGAACATGGATGCTTTTTGCTCTTGTCTGAAATATCTGCTAAGGCTAAATTGAAGAGTTTGGGATTAATTAGATTGGCAGAGGAAATTTACTACAGATCAAATTCTATGACAGCCAACCTTAAACAGTAAAAACAAAAACAAAAACAAAAAACCAATAAGAACAGAAAGTTGATGAAAATGTATTTGATTGATGACACCATGTTCCAGTCCCAGCAAGCAGGAGAACATGGCAGCTTTGGTCACATGGTTCTGGCTTTATAGTCAAGGAGAGAAGAAAGGGGTTGTAAAATCTCCCTCCATTGCTAAGGAAAGTTGCTGGGGCCAGGCATATGTTAGGGGTGTCCCTGAATGGAAGTCCAGATTGGTCATTGTGTAAAGCTGTGAGGGTAAAGCCTGGATTGTTGGACACCCCATGATGTTGAAGATGCCAGAGCTTTGGAATACCTACCTAGTATAGTTGCTAACAAGGCATGGAAACAGTCCAAGGGAGAGAAGTGTGTTGCAGTCAACAAAGATGAAAAGAATTAGAGATATAAAGGTGCTTTTATAGCAGACATGGAGATGCAGAGTTTGGAATTTTCCCTGCTGTGTTTTGGTCTTGTTTTGCCCCCTTCCCTACATTTTGGAATTGTACTGTAAAACATATGCCATTTTATGTTGGTAGTATGTGATCTGCTTTTTAATTTGATTTTACAAGGGTTTGTAGTTAAGAGATTGCCATGAGTCTCAGAAGGAATTATAGACTTTTGACTTTTAAATAGGCTTGAGACTGTTATAGACTATGGGGATTTTTTAAGTTGGACTATAGAGGTCAGGTAGTGGAATAAAAATTTTTGAATAAAAATTGCCCCCATAGATTCATAGGGAGTGAAATTATTGGAAACGTGGCCTGTTGGAAGAAGTATGTCACAGGACAGGGTATGAGCTTTGAAGTTTCAGAAGCTTGAGTGAGACCTATTGTCACTCTTTCCTCCTGCTGCCTGCCAATCCAGATATAGAACTCTCAGCTACTTCCTCAGTATCATGTATGCCTACTTCCCACCATGCTTCCCCCATGACAAAATGGACTAAACTCTAAACCCGTAAACCAGCCCTATTAAATGTTTTCCTTTACAAGAGTTGCCATAGTGACCAGTCAAGCGCTAAACTGAGCTCCTGGAGTTCATTTGAAGAAAGAGAAGAAAGAATCATATGAACAAGGAAGGGGTCAAGAACATGATGGGGAAAACCACAGGGACAGCTGACCTGAACTAGTGGAAGCTCACAGACTTTGGCCTGACAGGCAAACTAGACTTTTTGAATGTGGGTAACAGATATGTGGCTTGATCTGTTGGAGGGGCCCCCGGCAGTAACACCAGGACCTATCCCAGGTGTATGAACTGGTGTTCTGGAGCCCATTCCCTATGGTGGGATACCTTGCTCAGCCTTCATAAGGGGGAATGGGGGGTGAGGACTTGGTCCTGCCTCAAGTTGGTATGCCAAACCTTGCTGACTCCCCAAGAAGGCCTTACCACTCTGAGGAATGCATGGTGGTTAGGAATTGGGAGAATGGAGGGCAGGAGAAGGGGAGGGTGGGGGAACTGGAGTTGGTATGGAAAATGAAAAATAAGCTTTTTTTTAATAAAAAGAAAAGTTTCCATGATCATGGTGTCTCTTCCCAGAAACAGAATCCCTAAATAAGATACTTATTAAAAATATTTCCAATTGGTTATAGTTTCTATTTGACATAACTTTTATTTAGTTTTAATTATTATTTTTAATCTTGTTATTTTCCTTATTAAATTATGGAAAACCTTTGTTAAGAAATTTTTAAAGAATGACATTTGGTTCTGTTTATTTTTATGACAGCTCACATATCTCTAAAGAATTTGGTTGTTCTCATTGGCTTCCAATGTCAGTGATGACTGAGCTGACACGTGATTGAGACATCTGCCTCTTTAGAAACAGACTATTGTATTGGGGAGGGGAGACGGAGGAAAAAATACTAGGTATGAACATTTATCAGAACAGTTTTTATAAACTCATAAACCTAAGAAAATATTTAAATAAACATTTAAAATTGAAAATACGTATGATGATTATTTTCAGTTTGATGGAATTTAGAATCAAAATGGGAACCAATCACTGGACATGTTTGTGAGACAGTATACAAATTAACAGAGGTGGGAGATTCATCCTAAATGTGGGTGTGGCCATTCATTCCATGGGTTCAGGTGTCAGTCTGTGACTGCATAAGAAGGAGAAAGCTGAGCACAGGCATTGCTTGCTGGCTTCTGGACTGTGGATGCAATGTGATCAGTCACTTCCTGCTGTGTCACCACCACACTTCCATCATGGACTGCATCCCCTTAAAGTGTAAGCCAGAATAAGCCTTCCTATTCTTAGAGTCTTTCATCAGGTGCTCTGTAGTAATAAGACAACTAAATAGCATAATGTGTAAATAGGGCAAATATTATAAATCCAGCACTCTCTTTGGGTAATATTCATATATCTCTTGCTTGAGGAGATTAATGAAAACAGGCAGGATAATATTCACTGTAGCTCATGCTATACTAGAATTGCATGCTTTGTTGAGAATGGCATTTTTATGACTCTTTAGATCAAATGTTGTGGAGAAAGCAGAGTGAGTGGAGACAGTGTGATGCGAGGCTCCAGAGTGAAGCTAACATAAGGGGTGGATCATGTTTCACTGCTTTATAACAAATCTGGATCCTTTAGAATTATAGTCTCATAAGACCTAGCATTATCCTCAGTGATACAGATGCCGTGAGAACTAAGAAAAACTCACATACAAACTTCTCAGATTAGCAGCAAACCTGAATCAGATAATCAATAAACACTATTTGCTCTGCTTCCTTTTCTAAAATAAATAAGGGATCTAGAAATAGATATAACATTACTTAGTATCAATAGTTTTCTACATTGAATTAAATGCATATTATGAAAATTCAATAGAAATAAATGATACTTACCTGAACTATACTAAATAATTAAGAAAAGTTGAGACTTCTATTTTGAGAAATATTTCTGCATGAATGAAGCCAAACATTAAAAAAAGGAAGAAACCTATATGGTTACAAATGGATCAATCTTTTCATTCTCACATTTAATAAAAAGAAAAAGCAGGTGGATAAAAACATCTTGGTAATAAATGAAACAAACATAATACATATATAAACACACATGTATATTCACAAATTTTTGGAGAAACTGAAAGGACACAATGAAAATCTCAATTTCAACTAACTGTAGATCACAGGATGTGATGTTGGCATTGTTTTTCCTTATACAATTAGCCTATTTAATGAATTCCACATACTAATCACTCTAACAATATAAGAAGACATCGTATGATCTTATTCATAGGTTTTCAAACAATTTCTAGTTTCATTTCTGTTCCTGTGATAAAACATTTTGATAAGACCCAACCTGGTAGCCTGGAGAAATGACTCAGCACCTAACAGCACTGGCTGTCTCCAGTGCGCAGAAGAGCCCACGTGGTTTTGAACAAACTATGGCTCCAGGCAACTAGTGTCCTCTTTGGCCTCACAGAGTACTATACATAGTCATGTATGCGGATAAAACACCCATACACATAAAATAAAAATAAATAAATCTTCTTTTAAACAACTTTAAAAAGCAATAGTAGCATAAACTTGAAAAATTTTTTTGGCTCACTATCCCAGGTGACAGTCCATCATTTCTAGGAAGCCAAGACTGGAACTTAGGTAGCTAGTCACATCATATTCACAATACAAGGCAGAGAAATATGAATTTATTCATATTCCATAATCCTTTTGCTTCAAATATTATCCTACTTTCTCCTGTCCAATATAGATCATGATATCCTGGTCAGGGAATGGTGTTGCCTACAGCAGACTGGGTCCTTTCTTCCTAAATTAAAAATAAAGGCACCCTCCCACAGATATACCCATAGGCTAACCTGACATAAATAATTTCTCAGTTGAGGCTCTTCCCAGATAATGCTATGTTGTGGCAAGGTAGAACTTAAAATTAACCATCACAAAGCTTTCCCTGGAAAGATATTTTTCTTTTCTTTCTTTTTTTCTATTTCCACCCTTTATTTGGAATACAGGGCAACATTCGCTTTAGATGTTTAACTGATAAACATGGTGATAAAAGCACTGAAAATAAGTGCAGCCTGAATCTGGAGAGTAAGTGGCTTCCAATTTGGGGGTAGGAGAGAAACAGGTGTAAGACCATCTCCAAAGGAGACGAGAACACATACTCAGTGAGCCACCAAAGGGTCTGGCTTCCACTCACTAAGGGCACACAGTGCAGTCCAGGCTAACCATCCATGATCTTTGTCACAGCAAATCAGAGTCTCCAACTGTTCAAAGTAATTGTAGTACAAGAGAGAAAGCTACTCCAGACTGACTTATTAGTCTTTCTGGATGACTGTGAAATGTCCGCCATCCTGAGGTGGCCAAGGTCTTCAGAGTGATTGTTGGAGCAGGGAGCCTTTCATGTGCTCCCAGTTGTGATACAGCGCATAGAGACTGGTGAGTGTCAATCCTGCCAGGGCACTGCGTGCAGTTCCTCGAAGACCACCTGTACATTCATACAACATTCCCGTCATGGTTCCGGCTGCTATTGTGTTGAGGTCATCTTCTGCACTCCGTGTTTTCTCAATGATAACACCAAATGCACTATAGAGCAAAGCCAGGGAACCTAGAGTATTAGCCCAAAGTGCCCCTTGCCTAGTCACCATATTCAAAATCTGTACATTTCTTGGTTTGGACCAGGCCATGCTCTGGGTTTCCTTCAATCCTAGCCGAAGACCATTTATTGCCCCAAATGCAGCCCCTGTCATGCAACATCCTCCAATGGTAAAGAAAGCTAGCTCAAATCTGCCTCGGGTTTTGTTAGCGCCAGTTGGCAAAATGAACTCATCAGTATCCTGAACAAGATAGCGTGGATCCACATTTAAATACGGAGACAGGGGGTTCATACCAGTTAGCGGAACGCCGGCCAAATCAGCGTGCGAGTAACCCGCTCCTCCCGCTCCAAAGAAGCCGGCCAACCTGCCGGTGGTTTTGTTGCCACTTCCCCCGCCACCCTCCATGACGTCGCAGCAAACTGCGGTGGGCTTCCCACCACCACCACCTCAGGCCGGGGTTGTGTGCTTGGCCGTGGTCCCCACAGCAACCTCTTTTCTTTTCTTAAAACAACCTTTTTCTCTTTTACATACCCATCCCAGTTCCCCTTCCCTCCACTCCTCCCACTCTCCCCATCTTCTGCCACCCCACCCCCATCTTCTCTTCAGACAGTGTGAGGCTTCCAGAACATTGGGAGTCAACAAAGTCTGTCACATCACATTGAGGCAGGACCAATTCCCCCGCCCCCATATCTAGCTAAGCAAGGTATGCTTTCATAGGGAATGGGTTCCAAAAGCCAGTTCATGCACTAAGGATAAATACTGGTCCCACTGCCAGTTGACCCACAAACTGCCCAAGGCAACAACTGTTACCCACATTCATAGGTCCTTGTTTGGTCCTATGAAGGTTTCCCAGTTGTCAGTCCGGAGTTAGTGAGCGCCCACTAGCTCGAGTGTGCTGTTTCTGTGGGTATCCCAATAATGGTCTTCATTTGTTTGCTCATATTATCGCTCCTTCTTCTCTTCGACCGGACTCCGGGATCTCTGTCCAGCGCTTTACTCTGTATCTCTGCATCTGCTTCCATCGGTCGCTAGATGAAGGCAATATGATGAAAATGAAGGTAGTTAGCAACCTTATTACCGGGGAAGGCCAGTTCAGGCACCGTCTTCACTATTGCTCGCAGTCTTGGCTGGGGGCATCCTTGTGAGTTTTCACACTGCCAGGTTTCTCACTAATCCTAAAATGGCTCCCTCCATCAAGATGTCTCTTTCCTTCTTCTTCCTCTTTGTCCTCCCTCCAACTCAAACATCCCAAACACTCATGTCCTCCTCCTCCATTCTTTTCTCCCCTCCTCCTCCCCTTCTACTCTACTTCCTTCTCCCATGTTCCCAATTTACTCAAGAGATCTTGTCTATTTCCCCTTCCCAGGGAAATCAATGTATATCTCTCTTAGATTTCTCTTTGTAACCTAGCTTCTCTTAGGTTGTGGACTGTAGGTTGGTTGTCCTTTGCTTTATGTCTACAGAATATGGCATTTAAAATGTTTAAATACTTAAGATTTTTCATGATGGTGAGACACATATCTGCTCCTGGCAGCAACAAGCTACATTCAAAGGGAAGAGGCTCCTTATGGAGTTGGTCAGCCATTTGGGCAAGAAACTGCTCTTGCCTGGACTGCTTCACTGGAAATGCAGGAAAATGACTTTGGAAAAATGACTGCTGAACTTGCCTAAAGGTAAGATGATCCTTCAGGGTTCCTGTTTCTTGAAAGAGTCTAGGAGACATTCTGCAGCATACAGAAGAAAATGTCTTTGAAATTTCCTGCTTCATGGAAAAGTCTGCTGGATACTATGGACCTGTAGGCTGAATATGGATACCCCAACAGTACAGAAAAACATTGGGTGACTGTCCTGGCAGTGAGATATCTCTGTCATTTCTAGAGTTTTGGAAGTTGCTTACAATGTACTTCCTGTTAACTTAGGTAGTATCATATCCTTCTGAAGTCTTTGATGGAGTTGAAAATTTTGTAGTTATAGTTATAGTTTTCCTTAGTTATGATAAAAGATAAATTAGATATAAATATTGTGGCTGCAATTCTTATTTGATATGCTTTGTTATATGTAATTTTACTATGCTAATGTTAAAGCTTTCCTTTTTGTTTGAACAGAAAAGGGGAAATGTGTAGGAGGTCCTTCTGTCTATGTGTTGCTTCCATTGGTTAATAAAGGAACTGCTTTGGGCCTATAGCAGAGCTATAGAGGAACAGAGCTAGGTGTGGAAAACTCAGCGGAATGTTGGGAAGAAGAGGCAGAGGGAGAAGCCATGGATCCTCTGCCTGAGACACACCATTTAGAATCTTTGTCGGTAAGCCACTGCCATGTGGTGATATACAAATTAATAGAAATGGGTTAAATTAATATAAGAGTTACCCAATGAGAAGCTAGAGCTCATGGGCCAAGCATTGTTTTAATTAATACAATTTCTGTGTGATTATTTTGGTTCTGGGCAGTGGGGACGAACAACTGGGCCCTCCTCCTACAGGCTTTGGGCTTCTTATTTGGTTGAGAGACTCTTGATAACAGTTTCTATTACCTTAGGGATTATAGGTATATTTAAATTATTCATCTAGTCTTGATTTTATTTTGATACATGAGACCTATCCAGAAAAATGTCCGTTCCCTTTAAATTTTCCAATTTTGTGGAGTATAAGTTTCTGAAGTATGACCTGATGATTGTCTGGATTTTCTCAGTGTCTGTAGTTATGTCCCTTTATATTTCTGATTTTGTTATTTGGATATTCTCTCTCTCCCTTTTGGTTAGTTTAGATAAGGGTTTGTCTAACTTGTTGATTTTCTCAAAGAACTAGCTCTTTGTTTCATTGAGTCTTTGTATTGTTTTCTTTGCTTTTATTTTATTGATTTCAGTCCTCAATTTGATTATTTTCCCTCATCTACTCATCCTGGAAACGTTTGCTTATTTTATTTATTCTAGATCTTTCAGATAAGCTGTTAAGTTGCTAGTGTGAGATTTCTCCAGGTTCTTTATGTAGGCACTTACTGTTACCAACTTTCCTCTTAGCTCTGCTGTCCTAGTGTCCCATGAGCTTGTGTATGCTGTACATTAATTTTCATTAAATTCTAGGAATTCTTTAATTTCTTTCTTTATTTCTTTCTTGACCCAGGGATGACTCAGCTGAGCATTGTTCAATTTCAAATAGTTGGTGGGCTTTCTGCCATTATTGTTGTTGTTGAATTCTAACTTAAACCATGGTGATGCAACAAGATATGGGGGGGGTTTCCAATTTTTTTTTAATCTGTTTTGGTTTGTTTTCTCATCTAGTATGTGGTTAATTTTAGATAAGGTTCCATGAGGTGCTGAGAAGAAGGTATGTTCTTTTGTGTTTGGGTGGAAAGTTCTATAGATGTCTGTTAAGCCCATTTGAATCATATCTATTACTTCTTTTATTTCTCTCTTTAAGTTTCTGTCTGGCAGTCCTGTCCAATTGTACAAGTTGGGTGTTGAAGTCTCCCACTATTTGTAAGTGGGGTTTGATGTATGATTTAAACTTTAGTAGTGTTTCTTTTACAAATGTGGATGCTCTTGTATTTGGGGCATACATGTTCAGAACAGAGACTTCATTTATTGGATTTTTTCCTGTGATGAATATGAAACAATCCTTCCTCATCTCTTTTGATTAATTTTAGTGTGAAGTCTATTTTGCTAGATATTAGTAGAACTACACCAGCTTGTTTATTAGGCCCATTTGATTAGAATGTCTGTTCCCAACCTTTTACTCTGAGGTGATATCTGTCTTTGAAGTTGTGGTGTATTTCTTGTATACAGCAGAAGGATAAATCTTGTTTTCATCTCCATTCTCTTAGACTGTGTTTTTATAGGTGTATTGAAACTATTTATATTAAGAGATATTAGTGACAAAGGATTGTTAGTTTCTGTTATTTTTTATTTTGTTCTTGTTGGTGGTATTATGTGTATGTCCCTTCTTTGGGTTTTGCTAGTGTGGGATTATCTATTGCCTGTGATGCTGTAGGTGTAGCTCCTTTCCTTCTAGTACTTTCTGTAGGGCTGTATCTGTGGATAGGTATTGTTTAAATATAGTTTTGTCATGGAATATCTTGTTTTCTCCATCTATGGTGATTGAATTTTTTTTCTGGGTATAGTAGTCTGGGCTGGCATCATATCTCTTCATGTCTTCAGAATGTCTATCTATGACCTTCTGGCATTCAATTTCCAATGAGAAGTCGGGTATAATTCTGATAGGTCTGCCTTCATATGTTACTTACTCTTTTTCCTTTGTGGCTCTTAATATTCTTTCCTTAATCTGTACACTTTCAGTGTTTTGATTATTGTATAGTGAGGAGACTTTTTTCTTTTGGTTCAGTCTATTTAGTGTTCTGTAAGCTTCTTGTACTTTCACTCCCATGTCTTTCTTTAGGTTGGGAAAGTTTTCTCCTATGATTTTGTTGAATATATTTTATGTGCCTTTGAGCTGGAGTTGTTCTCCTTCTATTATGCTTAGGTTTGGTCTTTTTATGGTGTCCCTGATTTCTTGGATATTATGTGTTATTTTTTTTTGGATTTAACATTTTCTTTGACTAATCAATCTATTTCCTCTGTGCTTCAATGCCTGAGATTTTTTATTCTATCTCTTGTATTCTGTGGGTTATGCTTGCATTTGTAGCCCCTGATTATTTACCCAGATTTTCTGTTTCCAAAATTCCCTTGGTTTATAGTTTCTTTATTGCCTCTATTTCAATATTCATGTTTTGAATCATTTCCTTAACTTGCTTAATTTTTTTCTTGGCTTTCTTTAAGGAATTTGTTGATTTCTTCCAATTTTTTGTTTGTCTTTTCCTCCACTTTTTAAAGGAAGTTTTTTATTTCCTATTTAAAGGACATTGTCATCTTCATAAAGTAATGTTTAAGGTTGTTTTCTTCTGCTTCATCTGTGCTTGGATGTCCAGTTCTTGCTGGTGTAGAACCACAAGGTTTGTGGTGCTGTTTGCTCTTTATGTTGTAGAATGTGTTCTTATACTGCCATCTACTCATCACTTCCTCCAATGAGTGCAGGTTGGACCTGGTTTTAGGAAGGGGTCCCTCTTCCTCCAATTATTGCAGGTGGGGCCTATGTTTTAAGTGACCACCCTTTCTCCGGGTACAGTTGGGATCTGTGGTTCTGGTGATTGCTCCTTCAGGTACAGGTGGGGCTGTGCCTCCAGTGGTTGCTGATGTGGAATGTTTGGGGGTATAGGGAGGTTGTTGCTCTGGGGCTTCAGTGCATGGGGGTGATGGATGGGATATGCTCCAGAAGGTCTAGGGCCTAGAGAGCAAGGCCATCCAACTGGAAGCCCAGATACTCATTTCGCCAGCTGAAGGTAGTACCAAGGCTCTGGTGGTCACTCATGCAGCAGCGGATGGTTGGTGTTCTGGCAAGATGGCTACTATGTCTCTGGGGCTTCAGTGGGTGTAGATAGGGCTCAGGATATGTAAACTAGGGGCTGCAGCCTAGAGAGCAGGGTTGTCCAGCTTTGGAGCCCAGACACTTACCTTCTCCAGTGAATTTATATCTTCATATAAATAGAGCAGTGTTGCTGGAAGGCTGCTCATTTGTTCCTGGCTGCTCAGCCCTTAAATAATCACACAGAAACTATATTATTTGCAATATTGTTTGGCCAATAGCTTAAGCATATTTATAGCTTGCTCTTATATCTAAAATTAACCCATTTCTATTATTTTATATTTTACCATGAGGCTTGTGGCCTACAAGCAAGGTTCTGCTGGTAGCTCATGTATTTCTCCTCTGGAGGCTACATGGCATCTCCCTAACTCAGCCTATTCTCTCTATAGGTATTTTCCAGCCTGATTATATTTGGTTAATCCATTGGCCAAAAGCAGCTTCTTTATTAACCAATGGCAATAAAACATATTCATAGCATACAGAGGGGAATCTCATATTACCTCCCCTTTTCTGTCTAAACAAAAAGGAAGGTTTTAACTTTAACATAGCAAGATTCGATTTAAAAAAAGCTATCAAGCAAGAATTATAGTTACAATATTTATATCTACTTTATCTTTTACCAAAGGTAAAACTGAGAAAAACTATAACTATCTATTCTTCAGCTCCATCAAAGACTCAAGAAGAATATAATATTGCCTAAGTTAACAGGAAATGCATTGTCAGCAACTTCAATAATTCTAGAATTTAAAGAGACATTTCATTGCCTGGATAGTCACCCAAAGTTCTTCTGTAACATTGAGGCACCCATCTTCAGCCTACAGGTTAATAGTATCCAGCAGACTTTCCCATAAAGCAGGAAATTTCAAAGACAGTTTCACCTATATTGGCAGTTTATCAGTCACTTTCTTCTATGTCCTGAAGAATGTCTGGCAGACTCTAATGAAGCAGGAACCCTGAAGGACAATATTACCTTCTGGCAAGTTCAGCAGTCATTTTTCTGTGGGTCCTGCTTGTCCAGTTCATACTACATAACATCAAGAAATCCAGAAAAGAGCAGTTTCTTGCCCAAATGGCTAACAAACTCCATAAGGAGACTCTTTGATGCCCATCATCTTCCTGACATAGATCAGTGCTGTCAAGAACAGACGGGTCTCATTGACATGAAATGTACTAACTTTCTAAAACTTGTTAAATACCATATTCTGTTAATTTCTGAAAGATTTGAAGAATACCTATCTAATTGAAATCTCTCTATATATATATATATAAAACCCAACTAACATGACTACGTGCTTGACTATTATAGATGATTATCTATTAACCTATATTTCTTAATTATACATTACATTTAAAAAGAGCTGCACAAACACAATACCTTAATCAAGAGCAGAAATATACATATAACAAAACTGACATAAAATTTGTATCAATAGACCAAGACCCATACCAATGCAAGTATTCATATTTATAGCATGTCCCCATTTAAATGTAAAGAAACATTTATAAACAGCTTTTCGAAAATCTGGGCAAAGTTTTCTCAACTGCTTCCTGCTTTTTGTTGGGTGAAGTAACTTTTGGGGTGTTCACAGCAAACTTTCAGGGGGTTTGGTCCATCAAACCAAGGAATCAGGTTCTCATCTTCTGTGGAAACAAAAAAAGAATCCCTTTTCCAAAACAATATATTCTCAAACTCAAATTCTGAAGTCATGATACCTTTAAAATGTTGGTTTAGCTTAACAGCCCATACAATGAAATGTCTCTTTGTACTTAGCTCCTTAACAGTCAAAAAAATTCAAAAACAATTACAGTAATATACATAATTCCAACTCTGTGTATATTCCATCTTTGAGTGACTTATTTTTCTTTCTTCCTATTTCTTTTCCTACAAGTTTACTCTGTCTTTTTAGAGAGTTTACCTTTTTCGAAACCATTTACTTCTTTTTATAACTGTCTATATTCTTTTGCTTTTCTCCCCCAAGCCTACATACATTTATCTAACACTGTGACCCACTTAGACGTCTTTTTTTTTTATCTAAATCTGTTTTTTATTGTGTATCTGTAATTATTTTCTGACCAGAAGCACCTTTTTTTTAATGCTATGTGGGCATGGCTACAACCAACTCTGCAGCACTGCCTGTTGGCTCTGCCTAGTCCAATATGGTGGAGGCATGTTCACTGTCTCTGAGAGCCATTCTCTCCACCCCAGCTCCAGAGTCAGGTAGCAGTAGATCTCTGTTGCCATTATGTAAGTTATAGCACTCAGCTCACAAACCCCATGTAAATGCTTGGCCTCCTGAAAGAGCCAGAGTTCATGCTGGAAGCACAAACTAGGAAGCTGTCATTTTGAAACCACACATTTTTGTTTCTTTTTCTTTCTTTTTTTTTTTCTGCTACTGCTGAATCACGAAGACTTCTCTTAAAGGAGCTGTGGTGCTCCTTCTTGCTGCCAGGAAACAGAGCCCATTTGAAAACAGAGAAATGTGGCCAAACTTTGTTTTTTGTGTGTGTCTAGAATTCCTTTCCAAGCTTTCTCAGGTTTTGTGTTCATGTAGTCAGCCACATTGGAATGCCAATTTATTGCCGGGAGATGGCTCATTTGTTCCCGACTGTTCATCCCTGAAATAATCACACAGAAACTATATTAATTGCAATACTGTTTGTCCAATAGCTTAAGCATATTTCTAGCTTGCGCCTACATCTTAAATTAACCCATTTCTATTATTTTATATTTTACTACAAGGCTCGTGGGCTACCGGTACGGTTTCCACTGGCACCTCATGTCTTTCTCCTCTGGCGGCTACGTGGGGTCTCCCTGACTCCACCTGAGGAGGTTAGAAAGTTACTCAGGAATAAAGTGTGAAGAGAAAGAAGGTATTATTTTCAAACTTTAGGCTATTAAAGTTAATATTTCTTCAGATGATTTTTTTCTGCTTTAAATCATGACAGTTTCTTTTTAGTGTGATACAAATATGTACTTGAAATACAAAGGGCAGGTCAGCGTTGAGATCGAGTAATAACAGACCTCAGGTCTATCAGTCAAGGCTGGGGGACAAGTGCAGGAGAGATGAGGAGAGGAGAGTTGGCCTAAGTACTACAATAATGCCAGTAGAGCTCACAAAGACAAAAAGAGGCAAAGATTGAGCCCAGCTTGCCAGAGATGATCAACTGATAGCCCTTGATCTCTGCATCTCCACAGCAAAGAATGAACAGAGCTGCGAGGCTATAGTCAAAAGCAAGGGGGAAATAAAATCTGGAAGTTGAGCAAAACATCAGAGAAATGTATGGAAGCCAAGATTAGAGGATATAATACTCGAAAACACTAAAGTTAAGGTCAAAGTTACAATAGTAAATTATAAAGGTAGTGTGGTTATCAATTATGTAAAGTCTCAATGTCTATGTTAGACAAATAACCATAAGAAAGAAACAAATTAGTCCAACCCAATCACCCTGAAAACTTGATTTTATTCTATCATTCTTGTAGTTTACACAAACACAGTATAAACATTATATTTGCTTACTAGGATCTCTTTGTGTATAATATCATGCATTCACTGTATACATATGTACAGACATAAATATATATAATATGCATTATACTAATGTATGGATTTCTCAAATTTGAAATGATATTCCTAATGTAAATGTAGAGAAATTTATTCCCTGATTTTCTGTAACCATTTCATCAAACAAACACATTTTATCTAACACATAAAATGCTTCTTAATTTTTTCTTCACCCTACTTTTAATTCTATTAAGGGTATAATTTAATCAATCATTTTTCCAATAAAATATAATTAGAATTTATATAAATAAGTCTTTGTGAGCAGTTTCAACTTGAACTGGGAATGGTTAGATTGAAGACATTTATAATCTCACCAGATGGTCTCCAGAAAATTGTGACAATTTGAATATCCACCAGAGTTTATAAATAGTGACTAAATATAAACATATATATACACAGAAGTAGCAATTGCTACATTTTATATATTAAAAATAAAATATTCCATTGACTTTAATTATAAATTATGAGATTAGGTATTATTCAGTTATTTAGATTTATAGTTAATGTGAGAATTACTTGGAATAATTTAATTTAAAACTTATTGTTAGTTTATGTAAATGTTTAATAATTTATTTTAGTTAAAGTACCTTAGGATCTACCCATGAATCATGAGAGCCTAATAATGCAGTGGGATAGACAAGATGGTTCATTGAAAGCCTTCTCTAGATATAGTGTGACAGGAATGAGAATAAACAACCTTAGATGTGATGAAGTGTAATAGTGTCTTTAAAAGCTGATACATATACACTGAAAAATAAACTCTAATAACAGTTTAAATATTGCTATTTGTTTATATAATTTGCTATATTGTCATTCTGTCTTTTGGTTCGAATCCACAAGTATTAACATAAATTATGAACATATTTTCTTTTATATATATATGGTTCTGTATACTAATATATTCTGCATACTAATATTTTCACATATATAAGAATATACACTCATGAAATATTCATAATATAATAAACATTAATATTATGCTTAATATTAATAAATGCTTTGCTATTACCTTAAAACAAAATTTTGAGACTTCCCAACATCTTTTGCAGCATACAAATCTTAAATGAAACCTCTTTTGGAATGTGTGGATTTACTGATACACTGGCATGAACAAGATGGTTCTTCGAACCACTATTACTGACCCGATGCTTCTTGACATCTGCTAAATGTTTAATAGATACTTTAGTCATCTATTGCTATAATAAGAAACCATGAAGAAGGCAACTTATAAAAGGAAGGATTTATTCGTAATGTACAGCTTCAGAGGGTTAAAGCCCAAGACCATCAGGGTGAGGAGCTTGACAGTAGGCAGGCAGGAAGGCACGGTGCTAGAGCCTTGGCTGAGAGCATATATCTTGATCCACAAATGGAAAGCACCGAGAGATAACTGGGAGTTGCATGAATCTTTTGAAACCTTAAAACCCACGTCCAGTGACACACATGCTCCAACAAGGCCATACCTCCTAATCTTTCCAAAATAGTTTCACCAACTGGGGATCAAGCATTCAAACATAGGAATTTATCATGACCATTCTCATTTAAACCACTACGGTAGATAATGTTAAATTTACCTCCTCCAAACAAGGTAAGACAGTTGACATTTTCCCACTATTGGTGAGGGTGCTACTGTTCTTTTTTTCTTGAGAGCTTTGAAATCCAGGTACCAAGAAACCATCTAAGCATCGATGTCTGTAAGCAACAGAAGTACAAAGATTCAGAACCCTTTCCCAAATCTTGTCATACTTAAATAAAATGAAGCTTGGATAGCTATCATGACAACTGTACCATAAAACACATTTTTCTTTTCATATGTTTAATAAAATTTAGAGACCTTGTTTTATTTTCAACAGTTAATATCATCAGGGGTTATAAAGTAAGTAAATTAAATTTGAAAAAAATATATATGATGTTCTCAAATGGTTGCTGGAGGAAATTAGGATTCAATCAGAGTTTGAAGGTGGATTCTGGAGTGACAAGTGACTTTCCTTAGTGCACAGAAGAACTGTTCGTGTCTAGATAGGGAACAAAGCATTGTGCTATGCATCTGACTCATTCTGGGCATCAATTTATGAACAGTGGTTAATTATGCCATTTATAAGCATAACTGACAAATTTACTTTTCCAAAATAAACAGGATATGTAATGAAATGGCACTTGCATTTCTATTATTAACACCAATAGCTAATTGAAAATCTCTCTAAATCTAATCCTTTGCTGACTGTGTTATTGACCAGTCCCTCACACCTGTCACTCACCCAAAGGACAAAGGAAACCCATTGGTCTGGCACTGAGGAATGCCATTTTACGTAGCTGATGATTCATGTTCTACATTCTTCCCCTTAGGCACAGAAAAAAATCATTATTACTTCAATGTGGGTGTTTCTTCATTTCGAGACCAAAGCAATTAAGATAATCTGTTATGATAAACAATGTCTATTCAGATCCTTTGAATAACTCCTGTTCTCTAAGATGAGATGATCAGAGCTTCAAAGTCATCCCTGGAATAGCTTTCCTCAGACCTGGAGGCTGAGTGTTAGTCAGGCAGAAAGTCCATCACATCTTGATTTGGCCATGCAAAAGGAGATGGAAGAAGTAACAACTTGCTTGCAAGTATGTGAAAGCTCTTCTTAATGACACATAGAGTTCACACTCATGTTTCCTTTTTTTGAATTGTAAATTCAGCACTCAGCCACTGTCCTAGGGTTCTATGGCTACGAAGAGACACATGAGCATGAAAACTGGTATAAAGGGAAGCATTTAATTGGGGCTGACTTACAGTTTCAGAGGTTTGGTCCTTTTATGATCCTGGCAGGAAGCATGGCAGCATGCAGACATAGTGCTGGATAGAGAGCTGAGAGTGCTACACCTGGACCTTCAGGGAGAAGAAACAGAGAGACACTGGGAATTGGCTTGAGCTTTTGAACTCCAAAATCCCACCCCTTAGTGACACAGTTTCCCCAACAAGGCCACTCCTCCTAACAGCACTACTCTCTATGGATTGAGTATTTAAACACATGAGTTTGTGGGGGCCATTGCTTTCACACCACCAAAGCCATCAAGCAGATTAACTTTTTTATTTCATAAAGTTGGCAGCTATGGAAGAGGAAGTTATGTTTGTCACAATGCCATGTATAATATTAGAAAAATGAGAGGAAATATATATCAGTAGAGTGTGTCCTGTGCTATGGATTTAGAGGTGAAATCAATAGCAAAATAGTAGATGGAAATTCCCAAATATTTGTGGATTAAAATGCCTGTGTCTAAATATCACATTTACACACACATACACACAAATAAACTGCAAAAGAAAAATAAAATATCTGAACTAAATAAAAATGAAATGCTTAGAATTACATTTAATAATATTAGAAATAAGAAAAACATAAAACAATGTAATATTGTACGTTAAACACTAAGCAAACAATAATAAATTTCACCCAAAATAAAAGAGTAAAATAAATAATAAAATTAGACAGAAATAAATGAAGTTGAGCATGGAAAATCAAAAAAAAGCAACAAAGCAAAAGTGTGATTATTTGGAAAGGTAATGAATTGTTAAGTTCCTAGACTACCTGAAAAAAGGATAATAAGGGCTATGGGAGTGACCAAGTGGGCAAACCCTTTGCCACATGAGCAGGAGGACTTTAATTTGCATACCCAGAGCCCACATTATGCCAGACACACAACACACCAACACTCTCAGTGCCCATACAGAAAGATGGGAGGTGGAGTCTAAAGAATCCCTACATGGTCATATCTCATCAGTTTTGTGTGCCCTGGAGTGAACAAGGAAGAGACAGTGTTTTCAGCAAGAAAGGCTGACACTTAAGGTTATATTCTGATCTCCAAAAGTCCAATTTTATGTCCTTTAATTTTCTCTAAGTTCTTATTCTTTCTGGTTCTCCTTTGTTTCAATTTTCTATTTTCAATTCTTTCTTACTTTTGTGTTCACCCAGCTTAAATACATTTTTTACAGGAGGCTTGAGACAATAAGAAAAAAGTTACAAGTTATCTTATTGGTCATGGCACATTCCTTGGGTAAATGATAACAATAGAGTCCCTTACCATGGCAATGCAAGGTTCCAAGATTTCTGTGACCAGAGGCTGGGTGTACAGTGCCTGCTGAGAAAAGCTACAAGACACAGGTCTTTATCAGACAGACTTGGAATGTGAAAAATTGGCGTGCTTTTTAGGTTTCTTTGTCTTAATAACCTTGATTAAACATCTACAACTTTGACCATGTGCATGTCTGTAAAGTTTTCAACTTATGACCCATCTACAGAAGCATTCTGTCTAGTTTGAACTTGCTCTGAGGTGAAAATGCTTTAATCGTGGATAATTTGAGTACATGGAACATAGCAGGCTTTTAAGTGTCCACAGTGCTTGTGGGAGAACAGATCTAGCTATGATGCCTATCCCAGCATATGCTGTATGTATCAAAATTATACAGACAAACAAGAAATCATCTTCCTGATCATCCACAGATATATGTCCCCATAAGACTGAGATGCAATCATGAGATTACACATACATATCATATGAAATTATACACTACAATGCAGTATTGGGAGACACCATAGCTGCTTTAGCAAATGTGAAATTACAGACAGGAGCAACAGTTTCCAGAACCAGTGGTCCCATAGGCCCTTCCTGAATGGGATTCTCCTCGATCAAAGAATCACTCCTCTGGTGGGTTGACATCCGAACACTTGTTGTCACCTGTGGTAACATATCCTCCAACAGAATCAAACTCAAGTTTGATTCTGGACATATACCTTGGATCTGAGTTTGATATTCAGAAAACATGCCTTAAAAATTCATGGAGGTATGGCTGAGTAATGTTAGTGATATAGAGGTAGAGACAAGCAGATCCCTGGACCTGGTGACCTGTCAGCCTACCTAGCGGTGAGCCCCACCAGTGAGTATCTGTCCACCTCTCAAAATAATGACAGCATGCAGGGTCTGTTCCATTGACAGTAATGATTGTACCACTGGAATTCATGAGGACTGTAGCTTGTGGAGGACCTTTTTTGTCTGTAGCACTAGAGATCTGTGGAAACTCTTTGTACTTTCCACTGATCTTTTCTCTGAACATAAAATTGCTCTGAAAAAAAAGTCTATTGAAGTAAAAATATAGAAGAAAACTAAAGAAACAGTGTATCGTTGCTCCTTGCTACACCACCATCTGGAAAGCATTTTTAACTTAGTGTCCAAAACTTTATTCTAGCCAATTCATATCTGTGCCAAGACACCAAAACAAATAAAAGCCAAATCAAAGACAGTTAAAAGAAAACACATAAAAACATGGAAATGCACCCTGAGATGCATGTTCGTAACTACCACTAGCATGACTTTTTATTTACCAACACTAAGATATAAACCACTAAAATCAAACTTAAAGCAACAAAAATATAAACAATATATCTTGTCCTTCACAATTACTTTATTAAGGATGAGAGATATAGCTCAGAGGTTAAGAGCACTGACTGCTCTTGCAAAGGACCTGGGATCAGTTCCCAGCATGCATATGGTGACTGTAACTCTAGATTCAGGTTATATGATGTCCTCTTATATCCTCCCCAGCTCCTCCACACATGAGGTGCACAAAATCTTATACAAATATATTCAAATTCATATAAAAGCAAAGTAAATCATCTTTATTTTTAATTTATAAAAAACTACATATTTAATGGAACCATTTTATTCTCATCTAAAATTTTAGGAGCCCTTCTTGGAGGAATTGAAAATTTTTAGCGAAGGTTCTGTAGTCTTTTCTGTAAAAGGTCAGATACCTATTATTTCTAGCTTTGGTGAAATACATTCTCTGTTACTATCCACTTGGCCTCTGTTGCATTGGCAATAGCAAACAAGGGGCTGATTCAACAAACTTGTAGCTACATAAACAGATGAGTGGCCAGTTTGATTCAAACTATTTTCTCTGAAGCAAATTTGACCCAGAAGCAATAATCCAATGGATATAGGCACTCAAGAAAAAGCCTGGTCTAAACACTGTTATTGGAAGATATCCCTTCTCAAGGGGTGACAATGATGTATAGTTTTGCACTGAAAACTTCACAACCTCATTTCATATTCCTTAGCTATAACTGGTAGCATTGATAAGACATTTTATTACTGAAATTTGTCATTCATCATTTGAGCTTCTTATGTAGTTAAATTGTGTTTTAAAAACAAAAGTCAAGCTCATTACTAAATAAGCACAATGGATTGAGTGTTCATGAAATAAAGGGACCTCCTTCATTGGCAGTAGATAGATGTTATGAAAACTAAGCCCTCAGCTGACACACCAGGATTGCCTTCTGCTGTCTACTCAAGAGTAGAGCTTCTTCCATTCCATAGTATGATGGCCAAAGATAGAAAAATAATCATACACTAGTTCAGAATTATGTATAATAAATGGTTATTTATTTAAGGGAGACTTACAGATTACTGTCCTAGATCACAGTCTTCAGCACAAACGGGGAACAGGAACAGAGTCTAGTAGCCAGAAGAGAGAGTCAGAAACAAGAAAGTGAGCACAATCTTTACAGCTGCATTTATAGTATAAGGGATCATGCCCAAGTGGGCTGGTCTCTTAAAGGCTATTGGCAAAAGGAGCAGAAGGAACTCTGACAGCACCTCCCCCTTTTATTTAAATAAAAGAGTTCCAAACACAATACAAAACTACGTGCACTAGGAACAGTTATCAATATAAGATTAGAATTCCAACCAGCATACACAATATTAAGCAAGGAAAGCATGCTAAATGTTTTAATAAATGCTCTATCCTAAGGAGTCTAAGTTTTGTATTTGAAATGGTTTGAGTAGATCATAAGAGGATGCTAACTATGACTATCTAATCTTCAACCCCATCAAAGCCTGAGAAGGGAGATAATATTACTTGAGTAGGCAGGATGTGCAATCAAGCAGCTTCAAAATGTGCAGTAAATGACAGAGACAACTGGCTGCCTGAGCAAACACCCAAAGACTCATTTGTAATGTTGAGGCAACCAACTTTGTCTAAGGCCTACCATAACTGACAGACCATTTTCAGAGGCAGAAAAATTTCCAGAACTGTGTTACCCTGTCTTGGAAAGATTTGATAGTCTTTTTTCTTGTATTCTGTTTGTCTACTCCTGACATTGTATACTTTGTCAGTGGTTGAGGCATAGGCAGTTTCTTGCCTGAAGGCCAGTTGTGCCAAGAGGAAGACAAACTCCAAGTGGAGTGTCTTTGGTGCTCAACGCTCTTCTTGGACAAAGATTGGAGCTGCCAGGAGAAATTCTGTCTTACTAACAGAATCCTAAATTATTTAAATACCATGTTCTACAGATCTTTGAAGTGGTTGAAGGTTACCTATCTATGCAGAATATAATCTCTATTTATCTAAAGAACCTAATTAGTCTGACTAAAAGTATAACAATAAATGAATGACTATTGATGTATAATACTTAGTACCTATATAACTTAAAGATTAAGACTTTATATCAGAATATTAAACAGTCTTTAAATAACTGTGCAGTAAAGAGGACAATGATATCAAAATGTAAACAATGTATAAATATCTTATTCAGAGGAGAAATATATAATGCAATAGGATAAATATATCCTAAAATTGTATCAATATACAAAGTCCCTTAAACAAAGGTAAAAACCTGCAAGCATACAATATGACAAATTAACTTTGCATAGGTGCACAAATATTGCAAACAAATAACAAATATAATTTGAACTTGTATCAATATATAAGAAACGATACCAGTGTAAATTATCTATAAATAATAGCTCACAAGTATTCACTCTAGTACTCACTATTACTATTATTATTATTAGTGTGAATAATTTCACACTAAATTATCTATTATCCCATTCAATCTTCCCCTTTTTTAATAATAAAGGGTTATTTATTTAGGGGAGACTTACAGACCACTGTCCTAGATCACAGTCCTCTGCATGAATGGGGAACAAGAACTGCATCTAGCAGCTGGAAGTAAGAGCCAGAAGCAAGAGTGAGTGCAAGCTTTACAGCTATATTTATAGTATATGAGACTATGCCCAAGTGGGCTGATATCTTAAAGGTTATTGGCTAAAGGAGTAGAAGGAGCTTCCACAGCACAGAATGGCATGCCAATGTGGGGCTGACCAAATCCACTTAAAAGCCTAAGAGAGATTGGGTAGTTATTCTAGATAGAAAAGAATAGAGTCAAGAACAACTTCTTGATAGCAGCACTTTCTCAGGTGGGCTCTGCTTGCTAGAGGCAAGTGATCTCATTTAAGAGAGGCATCCTGACTCAGCTTTAGCTGCAAAACCTTGTAGCTTGTTCAAGAGGTCCTGCCATGAAACACTTAAATGGTGTTGATGAAAAGCTGACTGCATACATTTGGTGGTGGCAGGAACCTTGAAATGCCATAAAATTGTGGCAATAAACATGGCTCCAGCCAGTACATCTCCCATGAGGCTAGACTCTCAGAAAAAAACTAAAGAATGTGCTGTATCCAGCTATCAAAGCCAAGGCTTTAATCCTAGCCATATCGCTTAGGAAATTAAAGACTCATGTGGCCAGAAAAAAAGAGATATACAGTAAAGATAGATTCAAGGACAAATCAACCTTCTAAATGGTTTACACTGTGTTTAAAAATATGTGTAGGCTTGGTTAAAAAAAAAGATAAACTCCTTAAAAGAAAAAAGAGAGAGAGTAGTTGAGTGTGGTAGCATACACCTTTAATCCCAACACTTGGGAGGGAGAGGCAGGCATATCTCTGTGAGTTCCAGGACAGCAAAAGATACACAGAGAAACCCAGTCTCAAAAATCCAAAAATTAAAAATAAAAATAAAAGAAATAGAATTTAAAATAAAGCTACATAAAGATGGAAAATACACAGAGAGTCTGGGTAATGTATCTTATTGTGTTGTCTTTGAATGGTTTAATGGCTGAGGAAGGAACAAAAGCTGCTAAAAGATATTTAATGATAAATGCTGCTGTATTAATCCAACATATATTTTGAAAATGCTTTGACTTCAAAGTTTAAGTCAAAGGATATGTTACTTTGGAGAATAGGTTTTGCCTTTCTTCCCACAGGAAGTGAGAAGCTGTGAATTCATTCCAGGCTAAGAAAAATTAGGTTTGATCAAGAAAGACCCCTGAAGAATCTCCAATACGAGCAGATGGTTAAGATGACCCAACATTTCAGAGGACCTCTGTTAGAGTTTCCTCTGATTTCTATATCCAGAACAGTCTCAAGACTGCTGGCTAAAATGATCAAGCCTCACAGAATATTCCAGTCAGGGCTTGACCAAAATTCAAAATTTTCTTTAGGTTCCCATAAGATTATCAGTACGCCCAATCTGCAGGAAGTATCCTGGAAAACCACACCCACATTGCCCCCCAAAAATATTATGGATGTTTGTCTTTGGTTGAATGTTGGTTACAAGTTGTTATGGATAGTGGTCAGGAGAAAAGCTAAACAAAGGAGATTCGATTCAGAGTTCTTGTTTTAAAAAAGGGGGCAGTGCTATGGAACAATGGTCTGTACCTTGTCACTTGTATTTTAAATAAATGCTGATTTGCCAGTAGCCAGACAGGAAATATAGGTGGGGCAACCAGGCAGGAAGTAGAGGCGGGGCAAGGAGAACAAGAGAATCTTGGGCGGAGGAAAGAGGCAGTCTGCAGTCATCACCCAGACAGAGAGGAAGCCTAACACAGAGCAAGCAAGATGTGACTGCCTCACCTAAAAAGGTACCAAGCCATGTGGCTAACACAGACAAAAATTATGGGCTAGTATAAGTTATAAGAGTTAATAAGAAGCCTGAGCTAATAGGCCAATCAGTTTATAATTAAAGTAGATCTTTGTGTGTTTCTTTGGGACTGAACAGCTGCAGGACCAGGTGGGACAGAATCCCCAGTCAACAATAGTATTCTTAATTATACCTTCTTCATTGGATGTTTTCTATCAGTTAAAACGTGTATTTCTATTTTCTTTAAGGAATAACATTTCTTGATCTCTCTTTTCCAAACTGTTACTGCCAATTTCACCACTATCCCTCATAACAAAAAGACTTTCAGAATCTATGCAAATGTCTGCTCTGCCTCCAATTCCATCTACCTCTAGAACTCCTTTTATCAAGCCATCCATGATTCCTCTGATCTCAAATCCAATGGGTGCTTAGAGATTTGAGAAGAACTCTTCCATGCTTTAACTCTGACTTGTGTCAGGGCCACAGATCATATGCTAGCATATGGATGTAGTCTAAATTCATGGCAACTTCTTTGAGGGTGGAGAGTAGCAGGTGGAAGGTTTGGTGGAAAATGTCTAGCCATATCACTTCTTGCTGAAAAGTAATAGCCAGACAAGAATGATGACACACAGCCTTTGTTGAAACTTCCTTAAAACTAAGGATACATTATCTAATTTGTTTGGCTTCAAACAAAATTGATTCCAAACCTAGAACAACACAAAACAGGCAAGAACCGCCCAAGTAATAGGAGAGTGCCACCATAGAAGTAAGCTTTATGTATCTTTTATGTTTGACCACAGGCATCATACTTTTAATATATGTCAATCATGGTAGTCATTAACATTCTTTTTTTTTCTGTCTTCTTTTTTAAAATTCGTCTCTCATATAGTACATCGGGACTACAGTTTCTCCTACATCCCCTCCCTACAGTCTCTGTCCTCAACCTCCCCTCTCACCCAGATCTGCTCTTCTATGCTTCCACTCAGAAAAGACCAGACCCCTTAGGGAGATGAGCCAAACACAGCATAACAAGCTACAATAAGAATAGACACTTAGCATCATTACTGGACAAGGCAATCCACTAGGAGGAAAAGGGTCCCACAGACAGGCAAAAGAGTCAAGTCAGAGACAGACCTTGTCTCCCACTGTAGGAATCCCTCAGTCATATCATATATGCAGAGAAACTAGATTAGACTCTTACAGGTTCCCTGATTTCTTCAAGCCCCATGAGTCCTAGTCAGTTGATTCCATGGACCATGTTTTCATGGTGTTCCAGACACCTCCTGTCCTTCCTGTCCTGCTCCACCTTGAACTCTGCCTAATGTTTGGCTGTGGGACTCTGCATCTACTTTCATGAGTTGCTGGAGGAAGTCTCTTTAGCCTCTTTGATGAGGCTTCTGCTAGGCTACAGTCCAGAAACACAGAAGGCAGGACAAACTACAAGTCAAAGGTTTTGTGGCTAAGTTGATATCCCAATCTCTCCACTTCAGGTTTTGCCTGCTTGCAGAAAATGGCTGGTTCAGGCTCCGCGTGCTACGTTCCTAATAGTCTTTGTGAGGAGCTTCTACTGTACTCTTGAAATGTTCCTCAATTCCGGTTGTTTCTTCCAACATCTCTGCCCACCCCTGTGATCTGGTCCCTCCCCTTTCTAGCCCCACTCACCCCAAGTTCACCTGTTAAATCTATTTTATTTTCCCTTCTAAGGGAGATCCTTACATCTCCCCTTAAATTCTTCTTGTTACTTAGCCTCTCTGGGTTTGTGGATTATTCTTTTCTTTAAAGCTAATATCCACTTATAAGTGAGAATATACCATGTTTTCCTTTCTGAGTTTGGGTTACCTCACTCAGGATGTATTTTTTTTCTACTTCCTTCCATTTGCCTGAAAATTTCATGAGGTTATTGTTTAACAGCTAAACCATTCTGTAAATTTGCCACATTTTGTTTATCCATTCTTCAGCTGAGGGACATTTAGGTTGTTTCCAGGCTCTGGCTACTATAAATAAACCTGCTATGACCATAAGCAGCTGGGCAAGCATCCTTGCAGCATCCTTGCAGTGTCCTTGCAGCATCCTTGCAGTGTCCTTGCAGTACGATGGGGCACCCATAAGGCATATGCCCAGGAATCCATGAGGCATATGCCCAGGCATCCATGAGGCATATGCCCAGGCATCCATGAGGAATATGCCCAGGAATCCATGAGGCATATGCCCAGGCATCCATGAGGTATATGCCCAGGTATCCATGAGGTATATGCCCAGGAGTGGTATAGGTGGGTCTTGAGATAGAACAGTTTTCTGAGAAACTGTCATTTGATTTCCAACGTGGCTCACAAGTTTGCACTTCCATCAGCAATGGAGAATTATTTCTCTACTCCACACCCTAACCAGTATAAGTTGTCACTAGTGGATTTAATCTTAGCCACTCTTACAGGGGTAAGATGAAATCTCAGTGTTCTTTTAATTTCCATTTCCCTGATCACTAAGGATGTTGAACATTTCTTTAATTATTTCTCAGTAATTTGACTTTCCTCTGTTGAGAGTTCTTTGTTAGAATCTATACCATATTTTTGTGAAGAGAAAGTCAGTTTTCTTTAAGGCTCTGGCCCCTGATAAGTGACCAAATCCAGTAAATGACCCCACACCCATGAGTATTTACTTTAGGAAAAAGCAAATAAAGACACACATTTTGGAAGGGGTGCAATGGAGGGTATGGATTGGGAGGAGTTAGGAGAAGAAGTAAAGGATGAATATGATTAAAACATATTGAATTAAAATTTCAAAGCATTAATCAAAAGACATGCATACATTTCCACGAAGTTTTTCAGATCATTTAACAGGCTATTTGTGATATGCTATTCCATTACAATGTAATTTTTTATAAAAATGTCAGTAATGGAAACTATCACAAGTTATTCAAAATAAGCTAACAGTGAGCAATTACAAAAAACAAAAAATATGATATTTAAATAAAAATTTACCTCTTACTTTCACTATATGTATTAAATAAGTCAACAAAAGATATATGTATCCAGGCATGGCAGTATATTCCTCTAGTTCTAAAATTCAAAAAACAAAACAAAAACAAGAGTCTGTAGGACACCCAAAACTTTGAAGGCAGCTTGGCTTACCAAGAAAACATTAGGCCCAGTCAGATTACATAGCAAGACCCTTCAGCAAGAACACAGCAAGAAAAATCAAGCAAACAAATGAAATGATATATGTGTTAATGGGAGGCATATGTGGTCATGGACTGATAGATGGTTCATCTCACAATTAATCTGCAGGAAGAAGGAGGCCAGAGGAATCATGCCCTGGCACTTGCTCAGGGCTATTTATATTTCTCTGGGCCCCATGTTTCTAATGGCCAGGGAAAATGAGTAAAATGTGTATACCCAGAGGAGCATTGGGTTCCTCAAGCTCAGTAAACACAAATACGGAAGAACCTCTGATGTCGTTGTGTTATGGTGCTCTATCATATGTCTTCATCCAGTGCTGATAGCCTGTACATGTATATCGCAAGTTTTAGTGTAACATCTGAAAAGGTAGCAAACAAAATGGAAAACTAATCACATCAGTGAATCAATATGAGGGTGTGTTATTCTATACTCTAAAACTTTCTGAGGTATGGTATAAAATATAATTTAAAATCTGGCTTAAAATGATCACATACAATTTAGTGCTTAAATATTTGAAATGAATGGGATTTTTACTTGATTCAAATAAAGTAATAAATTGAATCAAAATGATAATGATATGCTTCTCTTTTATCAACCATAAACCCAATGGTGCTAGGAACATGGGATGTATTACTTAAAATTCAAATTTTAGATTTTGGAATTCAGATCCATGAATAACTGAATATTAGTAAAAAAAGACCAAAACACGTGAAATTATGGAAGTTTATTTACTTACATACATGTAAGTAAATAATCATATGCTCAAATAGTTGTACATCAACATTTGTACAAATCAAACAAAAAAATAAGGGATAAAGTCATCTAGAAATCTTTTTAGTTACAAATTATTAACTAGAAATTATTTAACTTCACAAATATACTTCGTCTTTGCTGTTAACAATTAGTGTGGAATGGTTTGTTTACTCAATGGAAGAAGAGCAAAAATTACAAACCAATTTCAAAATACAGAGCCACATTGCATATTGGTTTCAATGCTGGGCACTAGCTGCAAACCAATGACTAAGCAATCTCAGCTCCATTCTCATGGGTGTTTTCAGCCTGGCTTGGACACCACCACAAAGGGACTACATCTCCTTTAATCATTCATCCTGGTCACAGTCTTCCTCAACTCCGAGTTATTTTTTCTTTTCTGTAGTTTGTGTTGCTATTGTGAGTCACTTGCCCTTATGAGTCACTCCATTATGAGTCACTCACCATAATATGTGCCTCGGCTGCCAGTTTTTGAAATTCTTATCCTAGATTTCTTAAAAGGAAAAGTATAGGTCTTGTTCTTCAAATTCCAAGTGACTTGACTCACTTAGTATTTACTTCATTTTGGTTTTATTAGTTCAGTTACCTATTCAGTTTGCTACTCATTAACAGCATTTATTGTACTTCCACTTGCCAGGATCTATCATATTTCTGAAGGCCAAAAAATTAGACATTAACATTATTCAATGGTCATGAAATATATGATTATGACAAAATGTTAAATCATACAATAAAGTTTAATCTGTTGTTCTTGCAGTTGAAAGTAGTGACAAGCCCTGACTTTAGAGACCGGGGAATTCTTTATTACGGAGCCAGCAATTCAGCTGAAGCTAAAAGAATGGTTTTAATTTATCCTGAGTGACATTGAAGGAAAGAGTATTTCATCTCATGCATGGGAAACATGAGGACTTCTGTGCTTTAAGATATCACTGCATGCTGGCAGGTGCATGCTGGCAGGTGCATGCTGGCAGGTGCATGCTTGCCGGATGAG
Organism: Ondatra zibethicus; assembly: GCA_004026605.1. Classification (NCBI taxonomy): domain Eukaryota; kingdom Metazoa; phylum Chordata; class Mammalia; order Rodentia; family Cricetidae; genus Ondatra; species Ondatra zibethicus. The sequence continues at coordinate 81,853 of PVIU01005011.1, forward strand.
AAAGTAAGCTTTAACAGTAGAAACAATAGTGTAGGAATCTGGGAAAGTAATGCTTTAAATGAGAGAGATAATTATTTATAATTGAATTATTTTGCTTGATTATATCATTTCTTTCATGTGATTCTAGAAAACTAAACCTTCACATGTGTTCAGATGTTTTATTTTATTTCAAAAGATACAGATTTTTATAAAGCATGAATTTCTTTGAAGGAATTCAAAAAAGAAATACCATAATGCTTGACATCTCTGACTTTAAAAGGTTACTTCACAGCTACTGAAATTTTTAGCTAAAACAATCTAATAATAAAGGCTGAGAGGCAGAAGAGAAAAATAACACAGTTCTCTGGACAATATATAAGAGTATGGATATAGCTGAGGAAATGGCAGGACAAATCTGTAGAATAAATATCAATATTTCAATGCAGGGAAGGGAGAAAGCATAGCAGTGGTGGTTAACAGTGGGAGTGGGGCTGTCTCTGTCTCTTGATTGCTTTGGGGACGATTTTCCTCCTACTGGATTCACTAGTTTAGCCTTACTAGGGAAAGTGGTGCCTAATTTTATTTCAACATTATATGCTATGTTTGGTTGATATTCCTCAGAGGTCTGTCTTTTTCTAAAGAGAAATGGAAGAGGAGTGGTAAGGGTGGGGGTGGAAGGGAAGAAGGAAGGGAAACTGCATTCAGGATTTAATATATACATTTAAAAATATTTAATAAAGATATATATTATATAGGGAAGAAAGAAGTGGTTGTTGAGGGCAGACACAGATTCCTCCTGATTTTTGTTTTTGATTTTTAATTTGATAATAAAATGGGCTTTGGGTGTCACTAATAAGAAAAGCAAATATATAAGGGGACAGAACAACATATTGAAACAGATGGGAGAAAGGCAGTGGACTTCTGCATAGGGGGTGTAATTTTGATGCAGAGTATTGTTCTATATCAGTGGTTCACAATCTTCCTAATGCTGCAACCCTTTGATACAGTTCCTCACATTACAGTGACTCCAACCATAAAATTATTTTCATTGCTACTTTAAAACTGTAATTTTGCTACTGTTATAAATCATAATGAAATATTTTTGGAGATAGAAGTTTGCCAAAGGGGCCTCAACTTACAGGTTAAAAACCACTGTTCTAGATGATTTTTGAAGCCATTTATTTCTGACCTATTTATAAGTAATCAAAAATTGAGCCTTACTAACTCTAGGACTATATGAGATGTGGCAGACAGTAAAGGAAATAGAAGGAAAGTGACGCAGCCACTTGCTCTCTCACAGCCTATGCTCATTGCCTCATAATTTAGTTTGAGAATTCAAGCTTTGTTTTGGGGATCCAATGGTTTGAATAAACACTGGGTGGTAAGTCAAAGTTCTAAGGAAAAGTTTAAGGGACTATCAACAGCATTCAACTCTTTCATTACATGTCTGAATAATTTTTAAGTCAAGTTTGCCATTCCAGGCCTTCCTTCTTTCTACCCAAATTGCCAGTTTTTACCATTAACTGAAATTCAGTTATCTATGGTGGGCTTTTGTGTGTGTGTGTGAGAAAAGAAGACCAAGTAACTGTTTGATCATGGAGTTTAACTGAGAGTTACTGTTACACCATCTTAGAGGGAGCAGAAGTTAGAGTCACAGAAGACACATTCTGTTTTATAAAACATTATTTTAAAATGGTGGTTTATTGTGTACTGATCCAAAAGAGTCATAAGGAAAAGTTCATAAAGAAAACTATAAATACATCATTTTAATAAAATGGTATCTCCATAAACAAAGCAATAAAAATTGTTTTCATAAATAACTCTAGAATTAATGTAGATCTTAGAGCAAAATACAACAAATACAAAGTTAACATTCATAAATACCTAGTGAAACTTCTCTTGATGACAGTGTCCTGGGAGAGATCATTGCATGTTAATTAATGTTATGAGGGGGAAGAAGCCACCACAGGAGCTATTAACTTAAGTGTTCCAAATCAGATGCTAGAGATGGCATTGTGAATGTTACATATGAGGGCTGGGGAGTCTCCCAAGGGAAGCATCACATGTCTATGGATACCACCTGTGTCATATATAAACTATAAGCAAATTCTAGATGAGTGTGCACATTTTTAAGTAAACGCTTGAAGTTGAGATCTCTAAAGTATTAAACATCTGTAAAAATTTGTAAATTAAAATATTTTTGAGATTTTTATAAGACTCTAGGAAGAGTGACTGAGATTAAGAAAAGCAAGTGTTTTGATAATTTTTGATGTTTTTATACGCACCTTCATTGGTTTTCCCCTCTTTTTTTAAAAAAAAAATTCTATGCATTTAAGTTGTTTCTTTTTTTGTAATTAAAAACTTTTAATCTTCTAATTTTACTTTTAAAACAGGGCTCTGGCAGGCTGAAGTGGACCTATTAATTATTATATGGTGTGGAAAGAGGATCAAGAGAATAAAGTTGGGTCCAGTGCGGAAGTGGTCCCGTCAGAACCAGATGGATGTGGTTTATAGTATGAAGCAGGGCAGCTGGGATGGATCTTGTTTCCTGTCACACAGCTGGAGGTAGCCAGGCACAGGTTTCACCTGCATCCTTGCATCTCCTAGAGGCAGTGAAACTCAAGCAAGTGTGACATTCTCTAACCTGGTGTCCAGGTGTGTTGGAGTAGATTTGCATTTTTAAAGCCCATTATCTGGCCCTACACCTGGGAAGGCTTTCTTAGTTCCTCTCCGGGGGGGGGCGGCTTTACAGTCGGCTTATGCTGTCACATGTACAGTTAAAAGGCTGATGTTGAAAAGGTATCCAATTTTTCCTCAGGGGATATTGATTATTCTGTCTTAAGACTTTCTTTTCTAGACTAATCTACAATTTCATTTTCTATATTCATATTTTTTACTATTTTTATTTATTTTTATTGAGCTCAACAATTTTCTTTGCTCCCTTCCCTGCCTCTCCCCCTCCCTCCTTTAACCCTCCCCCAAGGTCCTCATGCTCCAATACACTCAGGAGATCTTCACTTTTTCTACTTCCCATGTAGATTAGATCTATGTATGTCTCTCTTAGTGTCCTCATTGTTGTCTAAATTCTCTGGGATTGTGGTTTGTAAGCTGGTTTTCATTGCCTTATGTTTAAAAACCACCTACGAGTGAGTACGTGTGATAATTGTCTTTCTGTGTCTGGGTTACCTCACTCAAAATAATGTTTACTAGCTCCATCCATTTTCCTGCAAAATTCAAGATGTTATTTTTTTCTGCTGTGTAGTAGTCCATTGTGCAAATGTACCACATTTTATTTATCAGTTCTTTGGTTGAGGTGCATTTAGGTTGTTTCCAGGTTCTGGCTATGACAAACAATTCTGCTATGAACGTGGCACGATTGAGCATCCTTTAGATATATACCCAAAACTTGTATGATTGGGTCTTGTTTCCTAATTTTCTAAGAAATAGACACACTGACATCCAAGGGGGCTGTACCAGCTTGTACTCCCACCAGCAATGCAGAAGTGTTCCCTTTTCCCCACAACCTTTCCAGCATAAGTTGTCATCAGTGTTTTTGATCTTGGCCATTCTTACAGTTGTAAGATGGAATCTCAGAGTTGTTTTGATTTGTATTTCTCTGATGACTAAGGATGTTGAACATTTCCTTAGGTGTCTTTCAGCCATTTTAGATTCCTCTGTTGAGAGTTCTCTTTTTAGGTCTGTATTTCATTTTTTATTGGTTTATTTGTTCTTTTGGTGTCCAATTTCTTGAGTTCTTTGTATATTTTGGAGATCAGACCTCTCTCTGATGTGGGGTTAGTAAAGATCTTTTCCCATTTTGTAGGCTGTCATTTTGTCTTGCTGACTGTGTCCTTTGAGTTACAGAAACTTTTCAGTTTCAGGAGGTCCCATTTATTAATTGTTTCTCTCAGTGTCTGTGCTGCTGGGCTTATATTTAAGAAGTGGTCTCCTGTGCCAATGCATTCAAGTGTACTTCCAAGTTTCTCTTCTATAAGGTTCAGTGTGGCTGGCTTTATGTTGAGGTCTCGATATATTTGGACTTGAGTTTGGTGCATGGTGATAGATATGGGTCTATTTTCATTCTTCTACATGTTGATATCCAGTTACGCCAGCACCACTTATTAAATATGCTTTCTTTTTTCCATTAGATTTTTTTTTGTTTCTTTGTTAAAAATCAGGAATTCAAAGATGTGTGGATTAATATCCAGGTCTCCTATTCATTTCCATTAGTCCTCCTGTCTGTTCTTATGCCAGTACCAGGCTGTTTTCAGTACTGTAATTCTGTAGTAGAGTTTGATATCAGGGATTGTGATGCCTCCAGAACTTCTTTTATTGTACAGGATTGTTTTGGCTATCCTGGGTTTTTTGCTTTTCCATATGAGTTTGAGTACTGTTCTTTTGAGGTCTCTGAAGAATTTTGCTGAGACTTTGATGGGCATTGCATTGAATCTGTTGATTGCTTTTCATAAGATTGCCATTTTTACTATGTTAATTCTGCCTACCCATGAGCTTGGGAGATCTTTCCATTTTCTGGTGTCTTCTTCGATTTCTTCAAAGATTTAAAGTTCTTGTAATACAAGTCTTCCACTTGTTTGGTTAGAGTTACTTTGAGATATTTTGTGTTATTTGTAGCTATTGTGAAGTGTGATGTTTCTCTGATTTCTTTCTCAGCCCATTTATTATCTGTGTAAAGGAGGGCTACTGATTTTTTTTTTTTGAGTTAATCTTCTATCCTGCTACATTACTGAAAGTGTATGAGTCATAGCTGTTCCTTGGTAGAATTTTTGGGATTATTTATGTAAGCAGCAAATAGTGAGAGTTTGACTTCTTTTCTGATTTGAACCCCCCGATCTACTTTTGGTGTCTTATTGCTCTAGCTAAGACCTCAAGAACTACATTGAATAGATATGGAGAGAGTGGACAACTTTGTCTTGTTCCTGATTTCAGTGGAATTGCTGAGAGTTTCTCTCCATTTAGTTTGCCGTTGGCTGTTAGCTTGCTTTATATTGCCTTAATTATGTTTATGTATGTTCCTTGTATCCCTGTTCTCTCCAAGATCTTTGTCATGAAGGGAAGTTGTATTTTATCAAAGGCTTTTTCGGCATCTAATGAGATGATCATATGGTTTTTACTTTTCAGTTTGTTTATATGTGGATTATGTTGACAGATTTCCATATGTTGAACCATCCCTCATCTCTGAAATGAAGCAAACTTGATCATGGTGGATGATGGTTCTGATGTGTTCTTAGATTTGATTTGCCAGTATTTTATTTAGTATTTTTGCATCAATGTTCATGAGTCAGATTGGTCTGTAATTCTGTCTTAGTAATGTCTTTCTGTGGTTGGGTATCAGGATAATGGTAGCCACATAAAAAGAGTTTGGCAATGTTCCCTCTGTTTCTATTGTATAAAATAATTTGAGGATTATTGCTATTAGTTCTTCTTTGAAAGTCTTGTACAATTCTGAGCTGAAACCATATGGTCCTGGGATTTTGTTGGTTGAGAGACTTTTGATGACTGGTTCTATTTCTTCAGCAGCTAAGATCTGTTTAATTTGCTTATCTGGTCTTGATTTAATTTTGGTAAGTAATATTTATCCAGAAAGTTGTCCATTTCCTTTAACTTTTCTTACCTAGGTGTTAGACTCCATGGCATATACCCAAAGGACTCACCATCTTACTCTACAGATATTTGCTCAGCCATGTTCATTGCTGATCTATTCATAATAGATAGGAAAAGCAAACCACTTAAAGGGCTTTCAACTGAAGAGTGGAAAATGCAGATATGCTACATGCACACAATGGATTGCTATAGCTGTAAAGAAAAATTAAATCGTGAAATTTGCAGATGAGTAAATGGAGCTAGAAAATGTTATATTTTACTGTGGTAACTCAGACCCAGAAAAACAAATTACAGATATTTGTTCTCAGTTTGTGTTCCTTGCTCCAGTTCTTCACATGTTAGCATATAACCTAAAGCAACTACAGAGGCTAGAGACACAAAAAGCGATCATATGGGTTGGGAAGGAGCTCTAGAGAAGGGAATAGGATTATACAGGTGATATGGAGTGGGAAATGGGGGAACCTGGGGATTTAACTGGGGAGGGAGCAGGAGGACAATATAGGAGAGGAATGAGGTATAACTAACATTAAGGATGTCCACACAATATTAGCTACTGCTGTGGCCTTTGCTTGCCTCCTAGAAGTTAAACGTAAGTCCTTATTCCTGAAGACAGCATTCTACAAATAGGTGTCTTAAAACAAATGAAATGTGCAAATCCAAACTTCTTTGAGATTTCATCTTTTATCCATGAGAATGGTCAAGATCAATAAATAAAAATGACAGCTCATGCTAGTGAGGATGTGAGCTAAGGGGAACAGTCATCCATTGCTGGTAGGACAGAAACTTGTAGAGACACTGTGGAAAGCAGTGTGCTAATCCTCAGGACACTGGGAACTGATCTACCTCAAGATCCAGCTATACCACTCTTGGACATATACTCAAAAGACTCTATATTCTCTATAAAGACATGCGTTATCCATGTTCATTGCTGCTCTGTTCATAATAGCCAGAAATTAGAAATAAACCAGATGTCCATCTGTGGATGAGCAGATAAAATGTGGTACTTTTACACAATAATCTTTATTTACTCAGCTAACCAAGCAAACAAAAACCCAACTCAACCCAACTAAACCAGTCAAAAATAATAAAACAAAAACAAAAGCCCTAGATCATGATATTTGCACATAAATGGATAGAACTATAAAAAAAATACATTCTGAGTGAGGCAACCTATAGAAAGTTAAGGCCCTACCAGACCAAAAAGAGTCAACCTGGAGTATACCTGGAACTGTCAAAGGTCCTGTCTGTGCCTAGCCAATAAGGAACAACCAAGCTGTGTTTCCTGAGTGCCTAGCAACAGGTGCTATCAGAGGTCGTGATAGTGCCTAGCCAATGAGAGATGAGCATGAGATGTCACCTGTCAACCCATTAGAATGCCTGGGTGCTAGGAGGATATTGTTAAATAAATGAGTCTGCTGTAAACCTTCTACCTGACTCCCAGCATCTGTGTTCTTAGACATCATGCCTTTTCACTCCCTCCCCCGAGGAAGACGTTAGGACCCAGCAACAGTAACCCAGACCCCAAAAGACTAAACTCTTTATAACCATGGAGATTAGGTATAGAGTAAGGGAGTGAAGTTGGGGTTGAGGAAGAACTCCCTAGGAAGAGGAAAGAGAATTAATAGCTATGGTTGGATTAGGGGAAGGAGGACTGAATTGTAAGGATAAAACAGGGAGATTAAAGAAGAGATAAGAAAAGAGTATGGGGAAGGCCAGCTAAAATTAAGGGTCATTTGAGGATTTGTATAGAAACCTAATATGGTACAAGCATTTAAAAATGCATACACTTATGAAAGAAATTTAATAGCAATCTCCAAATGGAAATAGCAAAGCACCAAATAGATTTCTCAATGCCATCAAATGAAACCCCAAGCTCCTGGAAGAGGTTACATCTAATTGAGTTGTTGAACAAAGGCATCTCGGGAAACCCCCAAACAAGCAGGCTTTTGATAAGACAATATATTGCTCTCCAAAAATGGACAGCAAAGCCCTACCGCTGAAGACAGCATTTGTATAACACACTGAATGTGGAGCAGCCACACTGGTGCTTCATCCCTACTGACTAGTGTACGTGGCACTGAAAGGTAGCCTTCACTCTGCCAAAGGAAAAAGGCAACACCATCTCAGCTGCAAACCCTTTCATCTACAATGAAGGCCTGCCTACAACGTTGACTGGTGCAAGAGGGCCACACAAGCTGTGAGAACTCTCAACCACTCTCTGTTTGGAAGTAAGGCCCACTCCATAAAGCGGAACCCATCTGACACTGTTTGGAAGTACAAGAACCAAGACCAGATAGGCAACGGACCTAAAGGAAAGTACTGTTCTGCTAACAAACTATAGTAATAAAATGACTCCAGCTAGGTCCTTGGGCAGCAGTGGAGAGGGTGCCAGAACTAGCATTGTCCCATAGTCACACTGATGAATATCTTGATCACATCCATAGAAATTTCGTCCAATGGATGGAGATAGAGACAGAGACTCACATTCACACCAGAGCAATGGATTGAGCTCCCAAGGTCTAGTCGAAGAGCAGAAGGTGGGAGAAGATGAGCAAGGAAGTTAGGACCCTGAGGGGCTGGACCACCCACTGAGACAGTGTGCCTGATCTAATGGGAGCTCACCACATCCAGCTGGACCAGGACTGAATGAACATATGATCAAACTGAACTCTCTAAATGTGGCTGCCAATGAGGGCAGAAGGAGAAGCCATCAACAATGACACAAGGACCTATCTCCTCTGCATGTATTATCTTTTTGGGAATCTAGTCGATTTGGATGCACACCTTCCTAGGACAGGATGGCGGGGGGAGGGCCTTGGACTTCCCACAGGGCTGGGCACCATGCTGTCTTTTAAGGAAGCAGCGGGAGGGAGGGGGGAGCGGGAGGTGACTGGGAGAAGGGGAGGAAATGTAAATTCTTTTTTTTGTTTGAATGGAAAATATGGGAAAAAATAACCCTCTATTATACTCAAAAAATTAAAAGAAAGAAATTTTGCTATAACCATAGGTTGGTGTATCGCTCAGCAGATGGCTTTTTCCTGCAGTAGACGGAAACAAGTACAGAGACCTACAACTGGTAAAGGGCAAAAATGAGAAACCTTGGAACATTCCATCTGAAATGGGATGTCTCTATAAGTTCCCTCCCACAGTGCTCAGAGAAGAGGAGGCAGAAATGTTGTAAGAGCCAGGAGGAATGGAAACACGTCTCAAGGATATTGACCTGCAGGGTATTTTTCTGCTCTGTCTTACTGGTTTTGGTGCTACAGTTAGTTATCAAACCCTGCCCCTTAAGACCCAGAGATCTAGGAAGAACAGGAAGCAGAAGGATTGTAAGAGCCAGTAGGGGTGGAGAACACCAAGGAGATGAGGTCTTCTGAACACATCAGGACTGATACATGTATGAACTCACAGAGAGCGTAGCAGAATGCACAGGGTATACTCAGACCTAAGTCAGGTGGAGTCCCAGTGCTCTGGGAAGTAAACACAAGCTCCCATGCGCTATCCAGAAGCTATCTCCATTGAAAATTGCTTACAGGAGAAAATTTTTTTCCAATAGACTCTCATTGCCCACAAAACAAACACACATAGGGCAGGCCCTGTGCCTAGCAGTAGCTAGCTAACACAAAACAGACTCAGTGGTAGTTTGGGAGGATTTTTTTTTGTCTCACAGGACTGTATCTGGGTTTTTGGTTTTAATTTCACAGATTCTTTTTGCTTATGCATTATGTTTTCCAATTTTGTTTTTGTGGGGTTTCTCTCTGTTTGGGAATGTGTATGTCTTAGTTCTATATGTGTTTCTTGGTTTTTTTTTATTTGACTTTTCCTCATATTTGTCTGTTTTGTCCTATGCTGTTTTTTTATTTTATCTTATTTATTATTATTTTTTAGTTGCTTGTTTATATTCTAACTAAAGAATGGAGGAAAAGTGTGGATTTGGGGAGTTGGAGTGGGTGGAGAAGTGGGTGGGGAAGCTGGGAGGAGCTGGGGAAGGAAAAATCATACTCAAAATATTTTGTATGTAAAAATATTTTCATTGAAAAAATAGAAATTTAGTAATTCTGTTATTTGACATGATCATTTGACTAGACCGTGGTTTCTTGCCTATTGTAACAATTTACTGTCTTAAGAATAATCTGATCTACAGAAATTTACCCAAGATCACAAAGTTAAACATGGACTTAGAAACTCTACATTTTCATACTGCAGAGTGCTTTGATAGCTATAGAGGGTAGGTGAACCACAATATAGTTGCTAACAACCTTCAACAATGGTGACTTGGGTGGCAGCTGGGTAAGGAAAACAGCTAAGTACTCATCCCTGGCCTCGAAGCCCCTGGGAAGTGGCAGTTACCACTATAAGGAACAAATATGTAATAGGTGGGAGAGAAAAACACAGCTGCAAGTGCTCTGTGAGAGCACTGGAAATGTGACGGCAGTGACAGGTGAGAGAGAGGATTGAGGTAGGCCAGAATGAGTAGGGTCAGCCAGATGGTGAACCACAGCCTCGGCCACCAACTCGCAGGAATCATCCTCTACCCGGCTGTGGGCGAGAATGAAAGCCCAAGATGAGGAAAGTTTCATTTTCTGGATTGGACCTCTTTGAAGGACCACCTTTGCCTGCAATGATACCACAAGGTCATGTTAGTGTTCAAGCAGTATTAGTGGTCCATGCTGCTGACCCAGTCCTTGGTGTAACCTGTGACCCACATGGATGTATGCAGTCTGTGTTGTTGTCTGATGCCTTGGTGATGTTCTTGGGTTTTATTGATGTGGGAAGTCCTTCTGTATATATGTTGCTTTTATTGGTTAATGAATAAAGCTGCTTTTGGGCAATGGCTTAACAGAGTAAAGCCAGGTAGGAAATCCAAACAGAGATGTAGAGAGAAAGAGAGTAGGCAGAGTCAGGCAGAAATCATGTAGCCGCCAGAGGAGACAGATGCTGAAACTTTGCCTGGTAACTCATTGTCATTTGGCAATACACAGATTAATAGAAATGGGTTAATTTAAGATATAAGAGCTAGCTAGAAAGATGTTTAAGCTATTGGCCAAACAGTGTGGCAAATAATACAATTTCTGTGTGATTATTTCAGGTCTGGGCAGCTGGGAATGAATGAGCAGCCTGTGTCAAGAGATTGGCACCACAACTTGGGCAACTACAACCATGTAAAACCTGAGAGAGCTTAAAAAGGACACAGAAAAAACAGAATTTAGTGCCACTTCCTGTTAGCCGCATTCTTTTTGTAAAACCTGAGAGAGCTTAAAAAGGAATTCTAGACACAGAAAAAAACAGAATTTAGTGCCACTTCCTGTTAGCCGCATTCTTTTGGGATGGGCTTTGTTTGCTGGTGGTAAGTAGCAGCACTTCAGCTCCTTTAAGACAGCTCTTCCTGGCTCAGCCTTGGCAAGGAAGGCTGTGCAGTTTCTTTAGGAGCCAGCTTCCTGGTTCAGCAGCACAAACAGCTCTGAATCTTTTGGGAGGTCTATCTATGGAGCATTTAAATGGGGTTTAAGAGCAGAGTGCTACAACATGCTTAATGGCAGCATAGACCTGCTGTGTGCCTAAAAATGAGTCTGTGAGCATGGATTGCAGAGCTGGAGCTGAACAGACCTCCACCATGTTGGACTGGGTGGAGCCAAAAGGCAAAGCAACTTTAGTCCTAGCCACACCACTTAGCATTTTAAGAAGCGGACCTGATCAGAAAAGGATTACAGATATGCAATAAAGACAGTTTCAGATGGAAAAGTTGAATAAATGTACATAGCCTTGGGAGAGAGAATAAAAAGAGTAAAGAGACAGTAAAAGTAATATAAAAGAATACAGAAAGCCATAGATTAAAAGAGTAAAGATAATAAAATAAATATTAAAGTTGTAGAATACGTAATAGAGTAAGAAAAATGAGCCACTTAAAGATGGAATATATCCAGAGAGTCTAAATTATGTATACTATTGTATTTTCTTTGAATTTTTGACTACAGAGAATATTTGATTCTGGGGGCTGCTAAGCTAAACTAATATATATTAAAGGTATCATGACTTCAAAATGTGGGTTCAAGGATATGTTATTTTGGAAAAGAAGTTCTGCTTTTGTTTCCACAGAGGATGAGAACCTGTAGATTCCTTCCAGACTAATGTTGTTTGATGAAGCAAAATCTATCAAAAGGCCTACATAAACCAATAAAATTACTTCATCCCACAAAAAACAGAAAACAGTTTGGAAAGAACTAAACCCAAACTCCCCAAATTGTTTATAAATGTTTGTTTACATTTAAAAGAGGATATGACATAGAGATGAATACTTTGTATTTGTATGGATCTTGATTTATTGATAAAAATTTAAGGTCAATTTTGTTATATGTTTATTTCTGCTCTTGATTAAGGAATTGTGTTTGTGCAGCTCATTTAAAATGTAATGCATAATAAATAAATAAATCATGCATAATTAATGCGTAATTAAGAAATAAAGGTTAATAGATAATTGTCTATAATAGTCAAACCTGTAGTCATGTTAGTTCAGTTTTCTAGAAATATAGAGATATATTTCAGTTAGATAGGTATTCTTCAAATCTTTCAGAAACTAACAGAATATGGCATTTAAAATGTTTTAAGAACTTAGGAATTTTCATGACAATGAGAAACATCTGCTCCTGGCAGCATCAATCTACTTCAAGAGAATGATGGACATCAAAGAAGCTCCTCATGGAGTTTGTTAGCCATTTGGGCAAGTAACTCCTCTTGCCTGGACTGCTTGATGTTATGTGGTATGAACTGGATATGTAGGACCCACCGAAAAATGATTGCTGAACTTGCCTAAAGGTGATATTGTCCTTCAGGGTCCCTGCTTCATAAAAGAATCTGCGAGACATTCTGCAGGACACTGACTAACTGCCAATATAGGCAGAACTGTCTTTCAAATTTCCTGCTTCATGGGAAAGTCTGCTAGATACTATGAACCTGTAGGCTGAAGATGGATGCCCCAATGTTACAGAAGAACGTTGGGTGACTGTCCAGGCAGTGAGATGTGTCTGTCAATTCTAGAGTTTTGGAAGTTGCTTACAATGTACTTCCTGTTTACTTAGGTAATATATAGACTTCAGGAGTTGTTGACAGTGTTGAAGAATAGATAGTTATAATTATAGTTTTCCTTAGTTATGATAAAAGGTAAAGTAAATTTAAGTATTGTAACTGCAATCTTCCTTGATACATGCTTTGTTATGTGTAATTTTACTATGTTTAAGTTTAAACCTTCCTTTTTATTTAGAAAGAAAAGGGGAGATGATGTGGGATATCCTTCTGTATATGTGTTTCTTTTACTGGTTAATGAATAAAAAAACCTGTTTTGGCCTGTGATAAGATAGAGTAGATCTAGGCAGGAAAACTAAACAGAATGATGGGAGAAGAAGGTGGAGTGAATGAGAAGTCATGTAGCTGCCGCTGATGGAGACAGATGCCCGGGAACTTTATCACTAAACCATGAGGCTTGCGGTAAAATATAAAATAATGTAAAGGGGTTAATTTAAGATGTAAGAGCTAGCTGAAAATATGATTAACCTATTGGCCAAACAGTATTGAAAATAATATAGTTTCTGTGTGATTATTTTGGGTCTGGGCAGCCAGAGACAAACAAGCAGTCTCTGACAACACTTTGTTTTCTGGGTGGTCATGGCGATTTGAGAGGTGTGTGTAATTGTAAGCCCTTGAGGGCCTCTTACTGCCAGGTTCCACTGCAGAATACTCTATCAGCTCTAACTTCTAGGCCCTGCCCCTACACTACAGAGTTAAAATTTCAGTCTCTGGACATGAAATCCCACCAATCTCCCACTAATCTCCCAACCTGGAAACTTCCACCCTGAAAGTTTCCTCCCCAGGAAACTCTGTATAAGCCCTGTATCCTGTTCAGTTTTCTACTGTTTCTCTCTGGAGCAGAGGAAGCCACCCTTCTGGGTTTTTTTTAACCTCTCAATAAATCTCTTCTGTGATGCTTGTTGTACAGTGTGACTTACAGGTATTCCTTGGCTCCCACTGCCAGGACACCTTCCATCCAAGCTGTGATGCTTGCAATAACCACCTGAGGCTGTGTTGAGGCTGTGGCCTGAGCAGTCATGAGTGGGTCAATGGTCCTGATACAACCAAGATCCATAGTTGATACCTGTGGCCTGTGTTATCACAGAGGCCAAAGCATACCCCATGTGGTCCAGATTGCAACCTGAAGCTCCCTGAAGGTCCCTGCGCACAGGAGTGTTGGCCCAGCCCCTTGCCAGCCCAAAGTACTGTGGAGCAGGTAGTAGCGCAGGGCACTGGAGGAGAGCTGGTACAGCCAGACATGGCTCTCTTCAGTTGTGAGATTCCCAAATAATCGATAAAAATTAATTTTAAGAAATGGTGAATTGAGGATGTCCCAAGAAGGCAAGATAATAATGAGACCATTGTCTCTGAAAGCTGTTTTATAAGTCACCACCCTGTTGGTGCTAACTCCATAGTAGCATCCTCCATGTTCATGGGGTCTCATATAAAAACCTTGATAAAAAGGAAGCATCGTTTCCACCATGTTTCAAAATGAAACAAAGCCATTGCCACAAGATCGAAAACCAAATTAAACAATAGTTTTCTAAAATAATCTTTGCTAGTAATCATTATACGTAGTGTCAATTCCTCATTTTATTCCTTTCTGCAAGCATGATGTGCACCAAAAGCTCTGTCAGACTTTGTTAGGGAACAATGTTCTTTTTCCCAAACTGACAACTTAGCACCTATAAAAACATTCATCCAGATATTGTTCAGAACTATCCTGTCAGCCTGTCAGCCTTGGGCTCCTTGTTTCAGATTGTATATCTTACCCCAGCCTTGGAGTTTTTGAACTAGGAACTTTGAACAAAGCATGCACCATCTTCTCCAGGCCACCTGTGCCTGCATGCAGGACACAATCAATACTGGAACAGAATGGAAAGGGTCACGGGCCACCCAGTCAGTGTCCCATCATGCCACCCAGCCATATGTAAGCAGTACAGCCCTACTGCATGCAGCCTCAGGATCTTGGGAAGCTATTAGAGAGCACAAGATGGGTAACTAAAAGGGGCTCTCTTCATGCTAGAGGAAGGCTTCTCAGTCCTCCTGCCAGCAATCATTCACCCACGCTCTGTAAGCAACCCCAATAAATCCATTGGTTTTCCAGGATGGTCTTTGGTAGAATTGAACTTGGTTTTGTCATTGAGACCTTATGCAGGAGAGGTTTAAGCCTCTCCAGGGGAGGAATTCTCACAGCACTTGATATTCAGGCCAGAAATGGATGAACATAGCAATTTATTTCCATCTGTACTCTGCCACATGGGGATTAATAGAACTTTTCTTCATCACTTGGGGTTGCACATAGAGATGCCTGTGCCTAGGAAAGCCATGTGGGAAAGCAGAACACAGGGCTGGGTATTAGGTTAGACCAGGAAATTCATCAGTCATAATCAAACAGTGAGAGGACAGGTGTGTTCTGAAAGCAGCCTTCCACATCCCCTCAGTAAACTGTCCTAATGACTTCATCATTTATTGTGATCTACTTTTCAATTATTTTATGCATCTTTAAAGACATTGCTTCTATCATGGATGAAGTATGACTGTCTCTGAGCCAGTTCTACGCTGCTCTATGCTCCTCTCCCTCCTGAAGTACCTTTCCCTATTTCCTTCCTTGGCTAATTCTCCCTCATCTTATAGTTGTGATGTAGTCATCAACTTTTTCTCTAAAACATCCCATTAACCATCCCTCCCCAGCCACCACTGGGTGGGTTTCTTCCTGTGTTGGCCTAGTACAATACTGCAATATTATTGTCCATTTGTATCTAAGCAGGGGTCCCATAATGTTGAAACTAGGATACTTTTGAGATTAAAAAGAAGGACAGATAATAGCTATAATTTTAGACATTTTGAAAACAAGTATTTGCTGATATACAATTTAGGACGAATAAATATTTTTAAGACAATACTTTTTTCTTACAAAAAAATGAGGGCTGGGCTCATTATGACTAAAAACTTTAGTATAACATAAACCTTTAAAACAACATAAGAAAAATGATTGCCCTTGCAGTATATTGATACTGTTTATACAGTTGCTAGTGGTACATGTGTTACTTTACCATTTGTATTTACTTGGTGAGAATATGTTTTTGAAGTGCAATTATTTTTATTATTTTTTAAAACAAAATTTCTTATAATATCTTTAATATTCAAAACTGTGATTTTTGTTAAATGGAAAACACTGAAACTTGTTAAGTTTAACTTTTAGTTAATGAAAAAATAACTATTTGTTTGCATAATATTTTAAGCTTCACCCACACTGAAACATTTAATAGTATATTCATATGTTGAATAGCACTATATTATACACATACATCACAATAAGCAATTTTATCAGAAAACATAGATGAGTGATATTTCTAAAAGTGGGAGGTTAGTTGCAATGCACCAGAGAAGGGGGTTGGAAGGGAAGTAACCTATTGCTCTGGTTTGGGATTTGGCCATGCGTTAATCTGAAAACTGTTTACTGCATGTGTCTCACACAGTACTACATGAAGTTTTTCTAAAAGGCATCCTAATCTATGTTAAGGAAACCATTGATAAAAATATTTCCCTTAAAATATGAAATATCAAGAAGAAGCATTAAACTGTATGGAATTCTTAGACAACAGATGACAGGCAGATACATAGCAAGAGAATAATTGCCCTCTTTCCCATAGAAATCACACTTCTGCAAGGGCAAAAGACTAGTATAATGATCTTTGCACAAACTTTTAAATGACTTCTTGAAGTTATTTTTCAATTATTATGATTTGAGTAAATTAGAGGGAGGAAATATTCTGAGTCAGAAGGCATGGAGGATTCCAAGAGAACATTGGCCATTGAATCAGCTAAGCAGAGATCAAATGGGCTCATAGAGACTGAAGCGTCAAGCATGGGCCCTGCATGGGTGTGCACCAAGTCCTCTGGGTAAATGCTATGGATGTTAGCTTGTTTTTGCAGGACTTCTAACAGTGGGCATGGGTGTGTCTCTGACTCTTTCATCTGCTTTTGGGGCTCTTTTCCTCCTATTGGTGTGCCTTGACATGTCTCGATATGAGGGCTTTCATGCTGTCTTATTATGTCTTGTTTTGTCATATTTCATTATCATCTCTTGGATCCCTGCTTTTTTATGAAAGAAAATGGAATAGAGGTGGATCTGGGGGAGAGGAAAAATTGGGGGAACCTAAAAGAAGTAGAGGGAGGAGAAGCTGTGGTTGGGATGTATTGTATGAGAGAAGACTCCATTTCAATAAAAAAATAAGTAATATATATTCTAAGGCCCATCTTAACTTTTTCAAATAAAGACAGTGATCAAGCATTATCTTAAGACCAATAGCCTAATAAAGATATTGTTCTCAGTAATCATGATCCATGCCTGAAACAAGCATTAGTTTAAATTTTATTTTCTTGAAATACAGTTTTAACAAGTGATATGACATGTAAATTAATGTAACAGTGTCCAATTTTTGTCTTTTTTTCTGGAAAAGTTAAGTGGGTTACAATGCATTATTTTCTCTTATTCTCATATTACCAATTTTAAAAAGATGTGATTACATCCATCAGAGGTAGATAAGGTCCCCTGGAAAGCTGACTATGAAATATAGGTCAGTGTGAGCATATCCAGGAGTGCTGCTGCTGAGACTGGAGAGCTCTTCCTCTCCCTCACCCCTTCTTCTCTCCCCTCTTTGCTATCCCCCTCCCTCTGTATATTTGTGTGTGTATGTTCTCATGTGTGCATGCGTATATAAAGACCAGAATACATTCACATTTCACCCTCTGAGGCTATCCACCTTTTATCTATAAGATGGGATCACTCCGTGGATCTAGTGCTCGCTGGTACACTGGCTAGGCTAGACTGGCTGAATAGTGGACCCCAGGAGTCCTCCTGTCTTTATCTCAATGTTGGCACTGTAAGTTCCACTTGGCTTTTTGCATGGGTGCTAGGGATCAAACTCAGGTTCCTGTTCCTATACTTATATGGCATGTACTTTACTAACTGAGAAAAATCCCCAGCCCCAGAACCTGTGGAGTTTTACATTTACTCTCCCCAGTCCCACCCCGAAGTTTTAGAAATTTAGTTTATGAAATAAACCGTCTGAGAGAGATGAGAGCAGAGCAGATAAACTTAGTTAGAAGCTAAGCACAGAAGCCACACATATACAACAGATGACTCAACAGAGTGGCCAGAGGGCTGGATTTTTTCTGTTTTTAAACAAAGGAGTAGCTAGGGCTTGGGCTTCTTCAGGGGAGGTAGATGGTGCAGGCCACAGAAGGGTGAGAGGAGGCTATCCTCTGGAAGTTGACAATGTTTTGCTATGCTGTCTTCCAGTAACAGACACTTGAGGTCACCACCACCACCCCACCACCCGCAGGTACATTTTCTAAAGAGAAAGCAGCACATCCACAGAACAGGCTTCTTCTGCATCTGCTGTTCACGGATTTAGGTGGGTGACTGAAATGACAGTCGCTCCTGTGCCTGCTAAAGTCTGCATTTTCTCCGAATAATCAACTTGAATAATACCAGGAAATGTACTTGGGATGTCATGTTTTGTTTTCCCATGGTATCAACACATAGGAAAGAAGGAAGTAAAACTGGGCAGACATAGAGCTGAGTTTTATGCAATATCTTTGAAAGATACAACAGAGCCTAGGGGGAATTCCAAGAGTGACAGGCCCTTCAGAGCAGCCTTAAGCTGTGGGAAGAAGCCTTATTCTCCTTCATCAGACTTTGGATGTGGGGCATGGGCACTGGCCAGGACAGTGCTCTCCAGACCAGACAAACACTGGTGGCAGAGATGACAGACAGCTGAAGTCTGTCTGATAACAGCCCTTCCAACAGCTGGAGAAACAAGACCCTTATCCTTACAGGGCCTTGGGACTATATATCATAGTATCGATGACAGTCATTGGCTACAGTTTCATTAACTTCAGTAAAACATAAATAATTCTCTTTAAAAGACTTATCATGTTTAAATAATAGGAAGCAAATTTTAACTAAGATTCTGACTCAAATCAAATCTTGGTCATGGGCTGAATGTGATGCTTATTTAAAATGTGTAAACTGTGCTGAGACCCACATTTTAAATACATAAAGTGATGTAGACTACATTTGACAACACCTAAAGTCCTTTTAAATAATAGTATCTATAAATACGAGTGTGTGTGTGTATGTTATTCAGCCCTCCACTAAAGAAAAGAAATCATGAACACATTGCTAAATGATCCTCTGTCATTTTCCATTAAGCCAAAGAAGGCTGTCAGAGGCATTGCTGCAGTTTTTCTATTGCTACAGATTAGATCACTATAAATTTAGTGCCACCCATCCTCTTTATCATCTCTAAGTTCCACAGCATCAATGTCCACAAGGCTTTGTGGACTTCTCAGTCAGAGTGTCACAAGAATGAAATTGATGTGCCAGATGAACTGGAGGCTCCTATGACCCATGAGGTTTTTCTTTCAAGCTCATTTAAGCTGTTGATAGAATTTACTCACTCGTAGTTGTAAGGTTGAGGCTTTTGGGTATATTCTAGATTCCGGCTAGATTGCTCTGGCAGGGAGGTCATCTCTTTTGTGTTGCTGTAACAAAATGCTTGAGATGATGAACTTGAAAGAAGAAATGCTTCTTTAATCTCAATATTAGTTGATCAGTTCTGGCCAGACAACCTCACTGATTGGGGATATGTGGTGTAGTAGGACAGCACGAAAGGAATGTATGGCAGAAACCTCATGTTATCCAGGATACGTAAGAAAGGAAGAGGAAACTATCACAGTCCTGCATTCTCTTCAAAGGAAATCTCGCATAATGTAAATACTCTTTCTTCCCACCTAGCCCAATCTCATAAGAGATTTACAGCCTCCCAACAGGAACACAGGATAGGGCATAGCTATTTAACAACATGGATCTTGAAAGAACTGTTATCAAAGCCATGGTAACTCCCATTGGCCAAAATGATGAAAAAACATATGGAGAGTGGGAAAATGGAAGGGATCTACCTGAAGTCACATTTTAGAGCCCAAAATCAGGATAGGAAGCTTATACTGCACGTCATCACTCATCAAACTTATTTCTGAAAGTATAGAGATATGCATGTCAGAAATATTTCAGGCTAACATATCTTCTAATGAGAAAAAATTATCTCTCATTTTAACAAAGATGTTCCAGGAAATTAGCATTTCATTTTAATATTTACTACAGCTAATATCTAGAGGAAAATTTTAAGTAAGTATGTGACAAGACAGAATCATTTCAAATATATTTAAAATAATGCACATTCCTTGATGAATTAGGGACAAAAATATATTTCAGATTTCTACCACTAAATTATTATACAAATAATACTGAATTCAACATCAAAATGATAAAGAATACTTCATTTAAAAAAGCAAAGCTGGACACAAGCATAACCACTATCACAAGGACAATTAAATATTTGTATATACCCTGCAACCTTTTTCTATGGTCAGTGAAAACTGTTTTCTTTTTTCTTTGGTATGGGTATGTTTGTGGTCTGTTTATATGTGTGTTTACATGTTCATCTATGTAGACATGTGTGTGTGTGCAGACACATATGTATATGTATGGATATGCATGTGGAGGTCAAGAATTGATGTCAAGCAATTTCCTTGATCTTAAAAGCTTATACATGGAGGCATTGCCTCTCACAGAGCCTAATGCTGAGCAATGCAGCTAGTCCACCTAGCCATGGCGCTCTCAGGAAGCTCTATCTCTGTCTTACAAGTGCTGGAATTGCAGGTGGGCCACCATGCCTGCTAGGCATGTATATGCCTGCTGAGGACCTGAACATGGGCCCTCATACTTGCGTGGCATGTGCTTTACCCACTGAGCTTTCTCTTTATCTTTATATTCCCTTCAAACTTTACCAGGCAGCTAAAGTGAGATGGCTGCCCTGAGTAATGAATGAGAGATGGTGAAACGTAATTCAAAAGCCCTTCCAGAGGGATTATCTTATACGAAACCCAGACTCCTCTTTGTGTGTGTATAGTGATGGTTGTTCATGTTACTTTGCATATTTGAGCAGTATCATGATTAAAAACCTATACATTTTAACACCTTTAGCAATCTTCATGATGCTGTCTAAGGCTATTGGAGCTACAAAAGAGTGCTTTACCAAAAGTAAGTGCTCATTCTCATTTGCAAAGTATACGCTGACCAAAACCCTGAGACTCCAGGATTATAACTGCAAAGTAAGCATTCTCAGAGCTGCTGGGAGCTCTGGAAGAACCAGAGATCACATCAGTCCTTGTATCATGCTCCAGTCACCAATACTGATGTCTCATTCCCTAGAAGTCCTTCCCAACCAAGACACCTGGTCCAGACCACCCCAGTTCAGCAGAGATATCTTTATGTGAAGAGAGACCATACTTGTAATCCTTTCCTCCCAAGTGTTTCTCTAGACTTTATGTAAAATTTCACACACATGCACATACACACACATACACACATGCATGCATATACACACATGTACACACACACACACACACACACACACAAAAGAAACAAGGACAGTTTTTATAGAAAAATGGCAATCATCTTTTCATTAAAAAGGAATTCTTATTTCAACCTGTTCTGGAGTATCTTATGCCAGAATGGTTTATAATTTTATGAATAAATAGAATCATTCAAGTGATGTAATGAAAATGTTCCCTGTGAAGATTCACAATGCTCTATTCACATAGAAAAGATATTTATATACACTTCAACTTGGCCTCCTCAATAAATACCTTATAAAAATATAATTAATTATATCTAACATATTTTTGACCCTAGTCTCAATTAAAATCAGATTATAAACATTTTAAATTAATTTACACGATAGAAAATAGTGAGCATAAGTGGGATCAGAAATAAGGATGAGGACATAAGGTAGAACGCAATGACTGTGGTGGTCTTGGACTCCTCTAGTTCACCAAGATTCTTCATAATAGGAAAAATACATTCCTCTTCTGCCTCAAGACAGTTATCCCCGATGTTCTTGAAAGTAGTTGCCTTGTTGGCATTGCAGGTTTTCTTCTAGAAAATTCAGTTTCATGATCCCTCTATTCTTCTGAATCTATAATTAGACTTTGGTCCCAATGGTATTCCAAAGTCTTTAAGCAGACTGAAGTCCCAGCAGACCTCAGTGTATACAGTAGAAAATCAAACTGACAAAGAGAAAACCATCATGATCTTTCCAATATACACTTTAGAACTTAGAAAATGGGTCTAGGAGTGGATTTTAAGAACGTGACAAATGGTAGAAGGAATACAAAGTTTAAGGCTATCTTTTATATGACCTCATTAATTCTGATGTCCTTTAAAAATTTCTGGAAATTTATTTTATTTGTTGACTGAAATAGTATGCAAACAAGGCTTATACCCAATTTGTTTGGAATGTCAGGATTACCTTGACCTTACAAAGGAAAGTATCTGAATAATATCAAAGGTGGTAAAATTAGAATGTATTTATTACCATGTGAGACCTTTTCATCCAATCAGGGCAGTACAGAGAATATAAATAACTTCTACACCAAAGGTGAGGACCAAATTTGTGATGCTTACTTTTGAAATATAAAGAACATCCTAGCATCATCAGGTGATATGTGTTTATTTTTCTCTGTCAATCTGAAATTATAGCAGCAACTAATAATGTTAAAAGGGAAAGTGATGTCAAGTGGTATTAGGAGTCTTGACATTTGCTCATTAAAAACTGGCTATATATAAGTTACTGTAGTGAACAGCAGAGCCAAATGACTATTGGAATAATCTAATTTCAAGAGACCTATAGCATTAACAATTAATCATGCTGTTCTAGAAATGAAGCTATCTATTAAACTCTTATTGTTGTGCCTAAGTGAAGATATTCCAGGTCTAGTCACCATAAGCTTTTTTTTTTATCTCAAAACATACAAGTATAGCACCTCAGCTATACTCAGCCAGTGCCCATATGGGGAAATTAAAGTCCTAGAGTCTAATTGATAAAGAAGGAGGTTGGCTGGGTTCCTCTGAGAAAGAACCACACTACATCACCAAAAATTCATATAGTTGATCTTTCTTCTAGGCTTCCTCAGAGAGACCCACAGCTTTATCACACCATGATTGTGCTTATGGGAAAGAAAAGTAGTCCCAGTGTGGGGAATTATTGCATACTGTCTCTAATAGAGCACTAGTTTCTGGACACCCACTATGTCACGAAGGTCTACAAATGAAAGTAGGGTCATGTGGAGGTTGGATGAGAGATAGAACTTCCATTTAGCCCTGTCTTACAACATATTGGTATGTGTCCAAATGGTCCTGATATTATTTCTAGAATTTATAATTAGGTATAACATTCAGAAAATAACAAAATGTTTACATTGGTTATCTGAACTATAGAACAAAGGATATCTATCATACAAGGAGAGACCAAGCAAAAAGCATAATAACCACTTATTTTGGAGCAAACAAGAAACAAAAGAAATCCTGCAACCCAGAAAAAAAGAGACCTGAGGCCACTTACTTTTTACACCAGAACCAGTTTAATTTTGGTCTCTGCACAAAAACTGGAACAATGAGAATGAGAATGGATTGCTGTAAACAACTGAGTTCTGACTACAACCTCAGCCACTATTCCAAGTTTGATTTTATTGCTTGAACAAATTAATATTTCCTTTTGCATCTCATATGTGCTATTACTTGTAAATTATTCTTCTTTTCCTGTGTATATAAGTAAAGACATATGGAATCAGATTTTTTTTCAACTGAAAAAGCCGAAAATGTACTTTCACTGTCCTGTGTATTAAGATATATGTTCTTTAGTTTCATATAATAGATGCAGTGACTGTGGATGTCACACTACTCTGTCACACTGATGATATTAGGTTGATAGATATCTAATGATGGCTATTGAGTACCAGTCTAAATTCACTCAGGGTTCAGAGAGAACGCTATGGCAAGTGAGAGGCTTGGGATCTGAGGGCAGCAAATAAATCTTTCACTATGTATGCCCGTTTCTTTATTCTTCTGTTTCTATTCTAATTCTCCTGTTCTATTTCTAACTCCTCCTTGTTTCTTCTCCTATCTTATTCCTCTTCTATTCTAAAAACTCCTTTCCTTCATGAGCCTTGAAGTGATAAAGAAATTACAAGAGTTACCTTCTCATTGGTTAAAATTACATTCCTATGTGACGTGATTAGAGACTGAGCCATTGCTATGGCTTCATAAGGTCCCAAGGCCATAGGAGCCAAGACTGCAACCAGATTGGGGGGGGGGACACAGTGAGATAAGCTGTGAGACATAGGTCTTCGTTAGTAGACTGGCAAGTGGAGAATTGGCATGCTTTCCTTTAGAAACCTTGACTGGACATCTGTAGCTCTGACCTTGGACATAGATGTAAGGTTTCTAATTTATGATCTATTTGCAGAAAGTCTTTATTTTAGTTTGAACTTGTTCTGAATTGAAAGTGAAATAATTATGTGTAGTTAGTTTGAGCAAAAGAACAAGGTAGACTTTTATAGTGTCTATAGTCCTTGTAGGACCAATAGACCCAGTTATGAAGCATGTCTCAGTATATATTCTATATATCAAAACTGTATAGCTAAATGAAAAGTCATCTTCTTGACCATCCACAGATATATGTGCCCGGTAGATGGAATATTTGCATGAGATAAACACACAAGCAGTGGTAAAATATCCAAAGCTATTCTTAGGGAAGAAACAAAGCTCTTAGGAAAGAGATGGAGTGACTTATGAGAGAAATTACGGACAGGAGCAATTGTTTTTCACAGCCAGTAACTCCACAAACTTTTTAGGTGGGGCTCCCTATCAGGGAATCACTCATCTGGTAGGTATTACTTGTTGTATCTCTCATGGCCTCTAACAGATATCATGAGAAGAAAATAGTGTGCACTTTCTCCCTCCCTCCCTCTCCCCCACCCCTCCTCCCTCTCTCTCTCTTTCTCTCTCTCTCTCCCTCTATCCCTTCATTGTTGTTTCAAAGGTTAGGAAACACATCTCACAGGAACTCAGAAATTCCATTTCAGCTGGGACTCTAGGGTTCTAATAATGAGTAGCAGGACTATGGTGAAGAATGAGATTTTGTATCTGGCTCTCCCAGCAGTAAGAAAAAGTACAGTGTATAACAAGCTTACAGCTTGGAAGCAGTGTATTGCTTTTTGGAACACATTACACTGATCCATATACTGGATCTAAAATACCCCCCGTGTGTGTGGGGAGGGCCCAGGCTGGCTTGAATATACAAATGTGAAAAACACAAGAAAACAGCTTGCTGTCATTATAAATGGAAGTTACAGCCATATGACCACTTGCAAAAATCAGGACTGTAATAATTACAAGCATTGCTTCTTTGTTTCATTTAAAAACCTTATGTATAGTAAATGGATACATTAGTTTCTTTTCTCATTATTGAAACACAATAAATACATAAGGATTTACTAAATGGAAAAGGATTTGTTTTGTCTCACAGTTTGAGAATGTACAGGGTGAAAATTTCCTAGTGTCACTAGCTTACAGCTAAGACTTTTCAGTTCCTTACACATAAATTAGTAGTCATACTGGATGTAGAATGAGCCAATAACCATTAAAGCCAGCATCAAGTGACCCGCTGCCTCCAGTAAGACTCTACTCTCCTGTGCTATCAGACGGGAGGCATTTATTTAGATACCTGAGTCTGTAGTGGGCATTTCACACTCAAACTAGAGCATTTTGTCCATGGCCTCCACAAGCTAATGACAACTCATAACAAAAAGTAAATTCAATCCCAATGCAAATGTCTCTGTAATCTTAGCAGTCCCAATAGTTTCAAAATTCTAACATCCAATGTCTCTTCTAAGACTCAAGTCAAACTCTTAGCTGTGAAACCTATTAAAATTAATTACATATTCACAATATGAAGTTGGCCAGATTAAACAATCTCACTTCAAAAGGATGGGATATGGGTATTACAAGGAAGCATGGGACCAAAGCAAGATTGAGACTCAACAGGACAATCACCAAATCTTACAACTCCAAGTCCAGAACTCAATCTTTAGGTTCCAACAAGTTTAGTGGTCCTACCCACACACCCTACTGTCTGAAGCAGCCTATATCTCTTCTGGGTTGGCTGTGTATGCTTTTAACTTTCATTGGCATCCTGGGTTTTGGCATCTTCAACAACCTGAGATCTTTGTTGAAATCTTGGATTCATTTTCACTGCTCCCCTAGTCACCCTTTCAGGGACTATTCTTAGGGAATCTGACCATACTACACATTACCTATAGTCTTCAACAACTTCTCTGGAACTTTGGAGCAACACCTCATGGCCCCATGATTCCTACACTCTTCATGGCTCTAAACCATGGATGCTGCTGCCATGTTCTGCTATAGGCTCATGATGTGTCCTGACCACTTTTCATGAGAGCTACAGTGGCTACAAGAGTTACAAGGGCCCTGTATGTATAAGGGCTTCTAAACCTGGGGAAGCTCCTCCCTAAGAGTTCATTTTAAGCATGGAGCTTTTATATCACTTTATTTAGGCATCATAATTTTATTGAGTATTAATCATTTAATGAGTTTTCAGTTTTATACCTGGAAACCTTTCGCAGGCACTGACATTCCTTTGAGGCATTCTTCTTTTGTCCCAGTTTAAAGTATGTGGTTTCTCTTTAATGTCACCAATCACAGTGGTTTCTCACCTACACCTAGACCCTGGACATTTGTTTACCACTTCAGCCAGGCTCACATGTTTTTTGACATACTGTGTATTTTTAAGATCGTTCTGTTCCACTTTTCTTCTCACTAAAATTCTAGTTGAACCCAGTGAGTAATAAGCATGCAACAGCCTGAATGGTAGGCAGCCTAGAAGTTTCCTTTGCCAACAACAAAGTAATCCATCATTGTTGTTTTAATTCAACCTCATCCTGATTTTCATGGCAAGTAGAATATAGTCACTAGTGTGCTTGAATATAATATTATTGATGTCCTGTCTACTTTCAAATTAAGTTCTTGATCCCCTTCCTGTCTTCATATTTACTGGCATTCTAGTTTCCCATAGCCAGAATTGCCTGTGAAGCACTGTGCATTTACACTGCTTGTATCTCGTTGCTTTAAATTAATACATCTTTCCATTAATCAAACCAACTCTAGTTTCTGTGTACTGTTTGGTTATGTTTATCATAGAAAACAACCCCACTTCTCTGTAATAATTATATGTATTAGTTACTTTTGCTGCTACTGTAACACAGTACAAGACAGAGGCACCAGTCTGGAAATTTTCACATTGCTATGGACCAGGAAATGAGAACTCAGCCCAGAAGAGTTACTGAGTTATGACCTCTAAAGCTGGTTCCCTGATGACCAGCTTCTCCCAACTAAACCCTACTTACTAAAGTTCCACCCCTTTCCCCAAATAGTAGCACCAACTGGAAGCAAGTGTTTAAACCTATAAACCTAAATTAGAAGACATTTCAGATTCAAACTTTAACACTGGATACTTTTGGTTGTGCTGTCTAATCTTACTATCTTATCATTCTTCTTAAGGTAATTACCTGCACATAAACATAAACTATCAAATCAAAATGAATAGCACTTTGAATCCTCTTCTGATAAAGCAAAAGTATCTTTTTAATATGATAAGAGAATAGTAATATCATATTAAGGGCAATTTTATTTTGTTCCTATTGTTTAAAGTTTACATATGAGTTAAGAACATATGTATTGGTGTGAAATTGATGGACAAACTCTGATAGTGACTTTGATGTATCAACTTGGCTAGATTTCAGCTTCTAGCTATTCAAATATTAATCTGTATGTGTCAATAGGCAAAAGAAAGTTGTCATTTTAGACTGAATCTATACAATGAAGAAAACTAAATATTGAAAATCTTTATTAATGGCATACTCATTAAATACTAGATAAATTTACAAATGATTCTATAAGTTTCAGGGATTTTCTTTACTAGGAGATTTTAATCACTGATAAATCCTCAATACTCAAGGGTCATATATTCCATTTTTTATATATTCAATTTTAATAACTTAGTTCTAGAATATTAATAGAATAATAATAGGTTATCAATTCATTTCTCTTAGATCCCTCTAATTTTGTTATAGGATTGTCCTTAATAGTTTGAAATCCTTTATCTTTCTCTAGAATCAGTTATAATACATCTTATTTATAATTTTGCATTTGTGACATTTCTTAATCTAGCAAATAATTTGTCTATTGTATTAATTTTTCATTTGAGAATGAACTCTTAGCTTTATTATCTAGAATTCAAGTTAAAACCTCCTATTTGCTAGGTAGGATGGGTAAAATTAAAAATTAAACATATATACATATGTACACATACTAGATAGGATGTAAAAAGAGGGAACGTTAGTGTATGATGGGTGAAAATATAAATTGAGAGTGTCACTATGGAAAACAATATGAAATCCCTTCAAAAATTAAAATGTAATAAGCATTATATCCATCAATTCAACTTGATAATATATTCAAATGAGTCAAAATCAGCCTCTTGAAGAGACAAACACACTCCTGTGTTCATATTAGCATTTTCCTGATATGGGATTTCCCTCCATATGCTGTGAATACTATTTGTTAATATAGAAACTGTCTTAGGCCTGTACAAGGCAGAATTTAGGTATGTGGGGAAAACTAAACTGGGAGGAAGAAGGTGAAGTCAGAAAGAAGCCATATAGCCCCGCCAGAGATAGATGTTGGAACTTTACCCAGTAAGCCACAGCCTTGTGGCAATACACATGTTAATGGAGATTGGTTAATTTAGAATATAAGAGTTATCCAGAAATACACTTAAGCTATTGGTCAGACAGTATTGCAAATAATATAGTTTTTGTGTGGTTATTTCAGGGCTGAGCAACCAGGAACAAACAAGCGGCCTTCTACAACAAATTGGCTTGCCAGTGTGGGCCAAGAATTTCCACATAAAGTCTAAGAAAGTTTTAAAAAAAAAGGCTTTAGACACACAAAAATGGGAGCCAAGCACATTCTTGATAACAGCATTTTTTCAGATAGGCTTTCTTTGCAAGAGAAGTGAAGTAAAAACTGCATGGCTTCTCTAAAACAAAGCGGTGACTTTCTGGTTCACCAGCACAAATGGCTGTAACTCTTTCAGGAGGTCTGCTATGGAGCATTTAAATGGGTTCTGTGAGCAGAGTGCTACAACTTGCTTAATGGCAACATAGACCCACTGTGTGCCTAAAAATGGACATGTGCCTAAATGTGTGCATGGCTCTCAGAGGCAGCAAACGTACTTCCACCATGTTGGACTGGGCAGAGCAAGCAGGCACAGCCGCATTGTCCCTAGCCATGCCTGCTTAGCATTAAAAAAAAAAAGCTTCTGGTCAGAAAATAATTACAGATATGCATTAAAAACAGATTCAAAATTTAAAAAGGCTTCTAAAAGGATCACAGTGTTAGAGACGTACACAGTCTTGGGAGACAGAAGAACAAGAATATACACAGTTATAAAAAGAAGTAAATGGTTTTATAAAAGGTCAAGTCTTTAAAAAGACAGAGTACACACAGTCATAGATTATAAGGAGTAACGAAAAATAAGCCACATGAAGATAGAATATACACAGAGAGTCTGGATTATGTATACTATTGTGTTTTCTTTGAATTTTTTGACTGGAGAGAGACATTTGATTCTGGGGACTGCTAAGCTAAGCCAACATATATAGTTTAAAGGTATCTTGATTTCAAAATATGAGTCTAAGAATATGTTGCTTTGGAAAAGAGGTTCTTTTGTTTCCACAGAAGATGGGAACCTGTGGATTAATTCCAGACTAATGTGGTTTGATGGACCAAGACCCCTTGAAAGGTTGCTGTGAACACTCCCGAAAATATTTTGCCTAACAAAAAGCAGGAAGGAGTTTGGAGAACTATACCCATATTCCCAAATATTGTTTTAAAATGTTTGTTTACATTTAAAGGGGGTTATGCTATAGAGATTTGCATTGGTATGGATCTTGTATTATTGATACAAATTTAAAATCAATTTTGTTATATATATGTATATTTCTGTTATATATATATGGTATTGTATTTTGCAGCTCATTTAAAAATGTAATGTATAATTAAGAAATACATGTTAATAGATAATCACCTATAATAGTTAAGCTTGTAGTCATGTTAGTTAGGTTTTATAGATATATAGAGATATATTTCAGTTAGGTGTTTTTCAAATAAGGTATATGGCATTTAAAATGTTTTAATAACTTAGACTTTTCATGACAGGAGACACATCTGCTCCTGGGAACACCGTATACTTCAAGAGGAAGATGGGCACTGAAGAGGCTCCTTATGGAGTTTGTTGGCCATTTGGGCAAGAAACTGTTCTTGCCTGGACTGCTTGATGTTATGTTTTGCTGTATAAACTAGACATGCAGGACCCACAGAAAAATGACTGCTAAACTTGCCTAAAGATGAGACCATCCTTCAGGGTTTGCTTCATAAAAGAGTCTGCAAGACATTCTGCAGGACACAGAAGAAAGTGACTGATAAACTGCCAATATAGGCAAAGCTGTCTTTGAAATTTCCTGTTTCATGGAAAAGTCTGCTGAATACTATGGGCCTGTAGGCTGAAGATGGATGCTCCAACATTACAGAAGAACTTTGGGTGACTGTCCAGGTAGTGAAATGTCTCTGCCATTTCTAGAGTTTTGGAAGTTGCCTACAATGCACTTCCTGTTTACTTGGGTAATATTATATCTTTCTGGAGTCTTTGATGGAGTTGAAGAACAGATAGTCATAGTTTTTGTTATGTATGATAAAAGATAAAGTAGACATAAATATTGTAACTGTAATTCTTGCTTGATAACTGTTTTGTTATATGTGGTTTTATTATGTTAAAGTTAAAACCTTCCTTTTGATTTAAACAGGAAAGAGAGGTGATGTGGGATTCCCCTCTGTATGCTGTGAAAACCATTTTTAATATAGAAACTTTCTTAGTCTGCACAAGGCAAAACTTAGGTAGGTGGGGAAAACTAAACTGAATGTTAGGAGAAAGGAGGTGAAGTCAGAGAGAAGCCATATAGTCCCACCAGAGACAAACACTAGAACTTTACTCAGTGAGCCATAGCCTTGTGGTGATACACAGGTTAATTTAGGATATAAGAGTTATCCAGAAATACACTTAAGCAGTGGGCCAAACAGTATTGTAAATAATACAGTTTCTGTGTGGTTATTTCGGGACTGAGCAGCCAGGAACAAACAAGTAGCCTCCAACAACATTTTCTCAATGGAAAGGATGAGGCAAAAAATGACAAAACATGTATGAACATGAACATGAATCAAGAATGTCCATTCACACATTAGAAGAATTCTGAGTGCTTGTGAGAACACCTGAAGAAAACAAGAGTCTTTGAACCTCAGTTTCTTCAAAAACATAGAATTGTTCTGGAATGTTTTTGTGCTTCTCCCAAATGTAGCAGATAGAAGTGAATTTACGACAGATTACCCATTATTGTTTACTTCTATTATTCAATTAAATGTTCAAATTGTCCTTCATATTCCTTTATGGAAAAACATGTTTTGCCATGTCCAGCTTGTCCTTGGGATTGTATACAGCCTTAATGCATGAGAACTTTACACAGGTAGCCTTTCTTAGCCCTCAGTGTAAAAACTACTTGGAGCTCTAAATGAAGTTGGCTATTGTATGAGACTCTAGTCAGCTGCATTAATTGGCTCCATTCTCCCAGATTCCACTGTCTCTAGAGTGGGAAAACATGTACTAACAGATAAATAGAATGTTATATGTGTGTGAATACTATTAGGCTTTTAAAAAGAAGAAGATGCTGTCATTAAATAAAAGATGTGAGTTCTTCAAGAGTACTATGTACATGGAAAGATATAAAGTAAAGTGGACAGCTAGCAAAATGGTGCTATAAACTTTAGGCTTGCCGAGACACTAGATATGATGTGCTCTTATCTGAAAGATCAAAAACAAGCAAGAATCCTGGTGAAAATAAACAGGTAGAAGGAACTCTAAGAGGTAAAAGATAAGCTTATGGCTCTGATATTGACAATGGCTTCATGATAGCACAGCCCCTAGATCACTGACATCTGTCCACTGAATGCATCTGCATTCTGCATGCCAATCTTATCTCAATAAAAAGCTTTAAAACTAAACAAAATCTATTATTTTTGAACAGTTTGACCTAGTGCTTTCTTTCCCAATATAAAACACCTCTCTCAAAACTTCACCTGTGAGAAATTTAACAAATACTTACCTAAGACAAGTACTTACAAATTATGTAATGTATTAATTATTAAACAGCTATTTTAAAAATTATTTCTTAGATAATTTAGACCATCAATGATAACATAGAACTTAGATTCATTTCATACCTGGCAAAGTTCAGAAAGTATTTTATTTGGTCCATTATAAAAAACAATCAAAATCCACTGCTTGGTTTTATTAGGATCTCATTAAACTTCCTGAGGCTTTCACATTTAGAAATAGTCTTATAAAATCTTGTAGAAATAGCTTCCATTTTTCTTGAACCTTAAAAAAAAAGACATTTTGTGTTGGTAGTTTGTCTATGGCTGCCATTTAAAAAGGTGACCATATGGTACTTTGATACTTTTCTGTGTTTCTTTAAAACATAATAATAATGAGCAAGATGTGCTATTGTCAACTGTGGGCAGTGTGTTGTAGAGAAAAATCTCTAAAATTTATTTATCTGGATTCATTGAAACTTTTATATATGAACAATCTTCTCACCTGCCCCTGATATACACCATTATAGTCTCTCATTTGTTACTTTAAGATCATAGAGCTCTCATGCAATTAGGTTCAGTATTTGTCTTTCCGTACTGAAGATTTCATTTAGTAGAATGCCTACTGATCCACTCATACAGTCTCAACTGTCAAGGTTTCGTTTCTTTTTCTTTCTTTCTTTTCTTTTCTTTTCTTTTTTTGAGACAGAGCTTCTCTGGGTAATAGTCCTAGCTGTCCTGGAACTAGCTCTTGTAGATCAGGCTGGCCTCGAACTCACAGAGATCTGCCTGCCTCTGCATCCCAAGTGATAAGATTAAAAATATGCACCACCACTAAGGTCAAGTAATAGTCTACTGTATTTATATATGTTACTTATTTTTCTATTTGTTTGTCAGTAATTGGTAGGATCATTTCCCTATTTGCAAATAATCCAGCAATAAAGGTGGGAAATGTAGAATCTCTCCAAGTCCTGATGTCAACTCCTTTGGCACTGAGATGATGGACAGGTGCAGAAGTTCTTTATCATCCTGAATAGGGTGTAACATACTTTAACTGTTTTCAGTACCAAACCAAGTGAGTCAACAAAATAATAATAATAGAAAAGGGAATAGGAGAACCCTTTGAGAGGTGACAGATATGACTATGATTATGGTGACAACTTCATGGATATTTTCAGGTACAGATTCATTAAATTATACATATTTTAGAAGTTGTTCTTTTTCAGTTAAACTCAATAATTATGTTTTAAGCAAAATAAAGTGATGGAGAAAACACATATTGAAGTGCGAAATCATCTCATTTAATCACCACATAGCTTTTAAAGTAGCTGTAACTCTATTGTTATTCCAGATTATAGATCAAAAAGAGAAAATTAGTTGGGTGTAACTAACACAGCTCTTGAGCTTAGTTGTGTTATAATTGTTGAACTCCCTTTCCCAATCATTATTTGCTATTTCATAATGTTTGGCATCCTAATGGTTGATTTTAAAATAATAAATTGCTCTGTTCCAAAGACTATGGCAAGCTATTTTCTTTGTATGACTTTATTCAAGGTATACAACTATCTGGTCACTGTATGTTACTTTCATATCACTGTTACCAAATCCATAAAAGGAATTATTTAAAATGAGGAAGAGTTTCTTTTTCTCATTTTCAGAGGGTTTATTCCTTGATTGCCTGCACCTACATGCTTGACTAGAACATCCTATCTGAGGGAGCATGTGAAGGAGTTGCCTCCTATGACGTGGATTCTTCAGAAGTGTGTTCTCAATATCCACTTCCTTTATCAAGGTCCAGCCTCCTAGTTTCTAGTATTCTCAAAATAGTGCCAATCATTAAATACTGAGTCTGTGTTATTGTATGCCCACCATAATTATCACCTTAAATGTTTTTCTTGTTTTGTTTATCTGTGGTCACTTCCATCTTTATCCTAAAAGATACGACTTCTACAATTTGGTCATTTATAATGTCATATGAATAGAATGAGGTCAGATGTGACCTGGATGTGTCATGTTTTGACAGTGTCCCTGAAAGACAAGCAAGATTGTCACAAATATGAATAATAATACTCATTTAATGAGTAGTCTGTTGTAAGGAGAGAGGGCCTGCTTTTCATCCCGGCTACCTGGCTAGCTTAACCCCTGAAATAATCACACAGAAACTGTATTCATTTAAACACTGCCTGGCCCATTATCTCTAACCTCTTCTTGGCCAACTCTCACATCCTGATTTAACCCATTTCCACCAATCTGTGTATCACCACGAGGTTGTGGCTTATTGGGAAAGATTCAGCATGTCTGACTCTGGTAACTCCGTGGCAGTTCTCTCTGACTCTGCTTCCTTCCTCCCAGGATTCAATTCTGTCTCCCCTCCTACCTAAGTTGTGCCCTATCACCAGGCCCAAAGCAGTTTCTTTATTAACCAATAAAAGCAACACAAATACAGAAGGACCTCCTGCACCAGTAGTCATATTAAATTGCTTTACAATTCCACAGCTGCTTAGCCATTTTCCCACTACATGACACTGAGACTGTTCCTATACTGGAGGTATTCCAAATGAGGGTGGCCTTAAATTTCAGTTCTGCAGGTTCTCGGGGAGATAAGTTTTCACTTATTTGGGTTAAATGTTGAAAAATGAGATTGCTATACTGGATAAGAAACTGTCAAGTTATTTTCCATAGAATCTGCACTATTTTTACATTCCAACAAGAAATAAATAAGAGTTTCTTCCCATAACTGTCAACATTTGCTCACAGGATATTCACGGTGACATGGACCAGCATTGCATGAATCAATCTGAATGTTTTTCTGCTTTATCTCCTTATTCCCTTTTGTGATTTATAATATTTACTAAATTATGTTTTAGATAGTCCCTCTATGTTCATTGAAAGCTACATCAGACATGGCTTGGTTGCTCAAATTCTTTTTCTTCAGTAGCGTACAGAATTTAGACTAAGCTATGAGAAAAAGGAAAGTCTGCAGACATTTTGACACTGTTAGACTGGGAAGGCTCAGACTCTCTTGTACTTGTTGCTGCCCCCCATGTGGCCATCACTAGCTGTGTGATATGATGTCAGTGTTACTAGGCTTTAGTGAAAACCTTAACTCTGGATGAGGCTACATTCCATTCGTCCCCAGCAGGGAGATGAATGGTCCCTCTTTGCTGCTTGAGTATACACAGGAAGCTAGACTGCCTATGTCTTCTCTAGGGGCAGTGTGGATAAAGAGAGTGTGTTACAGGCTGAAGGATAAGAGCAGATAACTCACGTCTGACACAATCTAGCAAAAGACATGCATCACCTTGAAGAGGACTATGGGAGTCTGGCTCCCTCACCATTGCTGAAGCAGGCCCAGAGGTTACAATTGTTCTTGTCTTGCTGTTGCCTCATCCTTTGGAAGAAGAAAAAGATTTTTCTTCTTCTTTTATGCTTATGTGTTTCTATTGTCACTCCATCCTGTACTCACTCCAAGAGATATGCAGCAAAAAATGTATCAAGGAAATTCACGACTGTTCCATACCGCATATATTTCAGCATTTACCACTTGGGTTGCTTTTCTCTCACCATCTTTTATAATATTCTGGTTGTTCTACATGTAGACATAGAATAGTTCTGGTTGTTATTTATGTATATTGCATATGTTAAACTAGATTCACTGTGTTTATGGAGAAGTGTGTCTACCCCCTTTTGTATAGTATTTGTTTTATCATTTTTCTCATCTTCCTACATCCTTGTATCATCTCCTTTGCTAATATGAAAACCAACAAAAAGTCAAGTTTGGAAGTGGAAGACTGAGAATAAAAGAACAGCCTTGGCTTTGATATCTGGAGCAACACAAAAATGGAAACTTCCTGTTTTCCTCAATATTTCCAAAGTCATTGCAATATTTTTCTTTCCAGTTCACAAACATCACCCATTATCCAATGGGTAGACAGAAGAGGATATACTAGGGCAGAACATTGGGAAAAAAACCACTGCTAACATACAATGGATTTAACTGTGCTACATGATGTGAGTTAGGTACCAAACTTTACTAGGGAGACTTATAAAGCTCAGTGAGAAATGATGGCTTCAGCCTCCCTATTCCCTCTCCCTGGCCCCAGAGAATCATTTGAGCTTAGACACTTGTAGACATATGTCGAGTCCTTGATTGAATGATTCACATCCTCTGATATTTCTCCCAACTTCAGGTTATTAATCTTTCTGGATAAGCAGAGAATTAAACTCCTGTTGACCTGAGATTAGATTCCACAAGAATTGGCTTGTAAAATGATAACACTAACCAGGGAAGACCTTGCAGACCAGGTGAAGAATAGCCTTTTTTTCTGATTCTGTGGGGAATGAAGTTCAGATACAAGCTAGGCAAGGATGACTTTCCCACACTTGAACATTTCCCAGGCTAGTACACTCTCCAGGCTTCACAGAGAGTTGTGAACTTCACCTCCAGATCATTTACTGTAATGTAGAGTTCATAATTAGGTCTTTGACCTCCACTCCAGAAGAATTGTTTCTTGATGTAGGAGTGTTTACAGTGCCACACATATTGTGCCATTTCTTCTGTAAGAAAGACAGTTACGCCTTCTTGTAAGTTTCATAAATATGCCATTGTCTTTCCATCAACCACTGTTAACCAGCCAAATAGATCCATATACTTCTGTCTGCATGCTTTGTCTTCACACTGAGAGCTAGCGTTAGTGTTCATTGCCACTGATCCAAATTTAAACTCAGACACTACTTAACTATGACAAAGCAAGTAGACAAGCTAGTATTTTAGAACCATGGAAACAGAGTAATTAACAAACAAAACAAATGTTCATTTTCAGCTGGTTGTCATGAGGATGTGCTGACATCCACAGGAAACAATAGTTTATAAAACAAGTCACTGTGAACACTGACTTCCCTAAAAGTCACTACAGACTAGGATCAAATGAAGCACTGTGCTTATTCATTTGCCAGGATATGTTTACCGTGTGTCTTATGGTATTAAGAGGGCTTTGAAAATACCCTGAGCAAAGGGCTGCTGATTAATTGGTGACAGGTATAGACTTAAGGTAAGGAATTAAGTGGCATGTCCAAGAAAATAACAAAGGGCTCTTCTGTAAGGGAGGAGGGGTGGGGGGTAGTGGGAGGGGACCGGGAGAAGGGGAAGAAAGGTAAAAATTTTATTTCTTTAATTATGTTCTTGAATGGAAAAAATAAAACAAAACAATGTATGGAAAAAAAAGGGAAATGTGTTTTATAATGAGAAGAACAAGCAAGGCAGAAAACCAACAAACAGAATGACCACAACATCCTCCATGGTATGAGATGTGAGAAATGTAGTTTCTATCAAACATAATTAACCAAGCAAGGACTAACATCTCTTAACTCCCTCCCACCTTTCCCTTTGTGTTGATTGTGAAGGAGAGCTCAACCAAT
>PVIU01005012.1:0-119190 GCA_004026605.1 Ondatra zibethicus
AGTTTTAAAGTAAGCCAGTGCAGCTTCTGAGCATCACTGATCTTAAGCTAACAAGATAAAAATTCCACTTTATCAGCTATTATGAAGCTTTGGAGAGGAATTCCTTTGGCTGTGATATTTACTCCAGAATCTCATTCCCTTTTAGAGGCCTCTTCATCCGGGAGTAGGGACTTATTGTGTCATCCATCACAAAATCATAAAGTACTTTGATCCAGGAGTTGTACTGGGGGAGTTTATCGTAGTACTCAGCTGCTATTTTCCTCACCTGGAAGTGAAAAAACACAGCAAGGTGAACCGTGAGTGTTTCTGAGGCCTCAAGATGTCAGACGGGGACAAACGCCAACTCAGCCTTGCTCATGGCCCTCCAGATTCCCTGCCGTTCTTCATGAGACTGAGAATGTGCGAAGATCATCATTAACACAAGAAGTCGATGCATTGTAAACATTATAAAGACAAGACATAAAGCTAAAAATTCAAATCCTTAATACAAGAATTAAACCCAGGAACCTGACAGGTGTCTGATGCACATACTGACACATGATGGCTGTGATTCTTACAAAACTGTGAACAAACTGAAAAAAAAATGCATGCTTAAAAATTGCTTTGGTCAGGTATGGTGGCACACGCTTTTAATCTCAGCACTCGGGAGGCAGGCAGATCTCTGTGGGTTCAAGGCCAGCCTGGTATACAGCGTGAATTCCAGGACAGAGCTGTTATACAGAGGAACCCAGTTTTGAAAAAAAAGAAAAAGAAAAAAGGTTTATGTTGGAGCTAGAAAGATGACTCAGTGGCTTAGAGTGCTGGCTGCTCTTAGACAAGACTGTGTAGGGTTCCCAGCACCCACATGGTGGCTCACAATGGCCTGTAATTCCAGTTCCAGAGGCTCCAACACTCCCTCTTGGCCTTTGAGGGCAACAGACATGCATATAGTACACATATATGCTTGCAAACATACATACATGGAAAATAAGAATTACAATAAAAAATGCTTGTGAGCTGCAGAACTCACTAAAAATATGTAAAAACCCTTTAAAAGTTAAAATACTAAACATACTGTCAGTTAATGAATGACAGGGAGCTACTGAATAAACAATTTCTTAAAGACAGACATGGTAGCAAGAACAGGAAAGGCAGGGCTTCAAACTCCAGGGCTGTTTATCGTGTATTAACTTAACAAAAGAATAAGGATACCAAGGAAGAGCAGGAAGTGAGTAGTCACTGCTGTGCCAAGTACTGCCTGAACTAAACTAAGTTTAATTTTGGGGCTGTTCCAGTTGCTTAACGGTTGACTGGTTCTTCTCCTTAAATCACGATCCTTTTTAAAAAATAAGAGTTCCCTCATCATAGGGGAGGGAAACGGGCTGCCAAGCTGCCTGCTAGCACACCAGCAGCAGGACCCTGAGGGACCCTGAGGGGCGGGGACACACGCCACCTGAGCTGTCAGAGCTGTCTCGATGGACTTGGTGCTGCTTTCTCTCCCCAACCGAAAAGCCAAGAGGACAATACAGAAAACCTCATGTGCCCTTTACCTGTGTCCCAGTTAGCCCTTTGGCACACTTACTTCACATGTGTACCGTGTGTAAGAAACAAAAGCACACTTTGCTTTTTTCCTTTATGCCAACTCCAAATACTGCAACACACATTTCCAAAGGAACTTGTCCTACAAAACCCTATCACCATTATACCTGGGAAATCTAACCTTGATGTATATTTTTTATGGTATGGATTATCCACTGAGCCAGTATTGTTTAGTCTTTCTTAACCAGATCCAAAGAAATAATCACATGCTACAATTGGTTGTCCTGTTGTATGTAACTTTTCAACAGTGTTTCATACTTTGAGTGGATAAGTATGACATCATGAAGTATTTGTTAGGATTCCCTTATTATTAAAGCATGGCTTTGCTTTAAAAAGAAAAACTATTTTTCATATGTATTACCATCTTTTTTAGAATTATGGAAAGTTTTTCTTCCCCTCTAACAGAACATTTTGTTTTTGCTTTCTGTTTTTTTGAGACACAGTTTCTCTGTGTAATAGCCCTAGCTGTCCTAACCTGCTCTGTAAACCAGGTTGGCTTCAAACTCATGGAGATGGTCGTGCCTCTGCCTCCCCACTGTCAGGCTACTCGCTTTGAAGATGAAAAGGCTGGTGAGAAGGCTCAACAGGAGAACCACCGAGGTCAGGAGGGCAGCTGGTTGTGGGAAAGATGGAAAGAGTGAAGGCTACAATGTCCTTTGTTTACCCCACGCACAACACACTGTGGTCAGTCTACTGTCCAGAGGCCCTGCAGGGAGGGCTAACAGCATGGGCACTGGTGCTGTCCACTCTACAGATCAGCTGTGCAGGTCACCTCACCCGTGTGTCACATAAGCAACAGGCAGATCAGTTATGCAGGTCACCTCACCTCTTCACCTTTGTGTGTTACAAAAGCAACACATCTTAGCCAAGTAAAACAGCTTAAGACTGCTAAGTGTTCCGTGAAGGGCTGCTTCCTGTACAGAGGACCTGTGTGCTAGTTTACCAGGTAAGAGGCTTGCATATTCCCCAACACTTCCGAGCTCTAAGCATGACCACTAAGTCTAAGGACCCAAAACAGATCTGAATATCCGTCAAGTTAGGCTGGCAGACAAAAGGATGTGTTCTCCCTTTTTTCTATCTGACAAACAGATTAGATGCCTTCTAAAATAAGGCAAACATCAAGTCCTTCACTTACCAGGGGCAGGTTTTTTCCAGGAACGTTGGGGAAGTCATGGTGTTCATTATGATAGCCCACATTGAAGGTCAGCAGATTCAGAGGCCCATAGTATGAGTATGTTTCGTGCCCCTTTAAGAACATGTAATGTTCAGCTATAAAATGCCCAGAAATTGGGTGCAAACCTAGACCAAGCAGGGAGGCTGCCAACATGTAGACTAGAGATTTAATTCCAAAAACATAGTAAACTATAATGTCAAAAATGATCTGGGTCACAGTATTGATGATTTCCAGATACGTAATTGGTTTGGGATTGATGAATAGCGGTCTAAAAGCATAAAAGAGAGGCTGAAGGATAACCCAGACAAGCTTCCTGAAAGTGGTGCAGAAGAACCAGCCCTCAAAATCGGTAGGAATATCCACATCAATGCCATCAGCTCCGAGGTATCGATGATGATCCATGTGGTATCTCTTAAAGGAAACCGAATATGGAACTCCAATAGGGAGGTTAGCAAATATTCCAAACCAGCGGTTCCATACTGCCTTATGGTGGCCGAAGGGGAAATTGTGGGAAATCTCATGGATAGCCAGAGTCATTGAGTGGTTAAGGCAGCTGCCAAAAACATAGGACCAAAATATGACCCATTTCCAGTCCAAGTCTTTCACTAAATAAAGTGAAATCAGCTGGACAAGAAGCATCGCAGTTATGATCCAGATCAGGTTGGGGTCAGGTTTCATCAAGGATTTTATCTCTGGATACTTTGCTGTAAGAAAAAAATACAGAAAATCAGGAACAAAGAAAAGCACAAAACAGTTCAACAACTTTAATTAATGCAATTCGATTTTTCCCTTTTCTAAATCATAATACTCCCCCCTTATAGACTTTACAAAATACCCATTTCTTAAAGGGAAGGAATATATTCTGGTAATAGTCACAAAATAGCATGCACAACAATTCATGCAAGAAAAATTAAACAATCTGGACATTCCACATACTTTTGTATTAAAATAATTACATCTTTGTTTAGACAAATATGCATGTTTTCTTTTAATATATCTTTCTTATTTTATCTGTGTGAGTGTTCTGCCTACATGTATGTGTGTGGGTCATGTGGGCTCTGTCTGCTGAGGTCAGAGGAGGGTATCGAATCCCCTGGACTAGTTACAGACAGTGTGAGCAACTACAGAGCACTGGACCTGAACCTGCGTCCTCTCAAGAGCAACAAGTGCTCTCAACCACTGAGCCATCTCTCTGACCCAAGCTCCGGCATATTTATCTTATATAAATCATTAAATTAGCACAACTGACACAAGAAAGAAAATAACATTTGTTTTTATAGGATGTACAAATCATAAAACTCATTATCATGGTTCTCTCAGACCAATCAACTTCCTTCAAGTAAGTCTATTCTGAATCTTCACAAAACTTTAAAAGCAACTGGGCACAGTGGCACATACCTAAAATCTCAGCATTCAGGAGGCTGAGGTGGTTAGTAAATTCCAGGCCAGTCTGGACTACACAGTAAGATCCTGTCTCTTAGGACAGGGAACAAAGCAAAACAAACTCCCAGGCCCATATATAAGGACCTCAAATCCACAGCAGGAATGCACAGTGCTGAAACACGTGCTTACCAACCACGAGAAACAGTCAAGCCAGACCAAAGCCACATACCAAAAACACTAGCCTGAGATGGATCATAGGTCTAACAAAACTGTAGAACTCAAGAAAAAAAGGAAAAATATATAGAAGCTGCAATAAAATCTTTTCTATATATAACAATCTGTCAAAAAGAGCAGGTGACAATCTGACAGGCACACCTGCAATCGCCTATTTCATAAGAGAATCATATTTAGAATATACAAGGAGCGCTTAAAACTATTTAATAATCCAATTTTTCAAAAAGGCAAAAAAATTCTAATAAAGAAGACATATAAGTCGCCCCTCCCCCAAAACACCACATGAAAGATATTTGACATCTTTAGGAAAATATGGAGACCATAAAGACAGTTGTAGCTCAATGGTAGAGCATTTGAGTAGCATGCCTGAGGTCCTGGATTAAAACTTCAGTAGAAGGGAGGGGTGGGGTCAGGAGGAGAGTTTAGTGGGTAACCCTGAATTCACACAGAAAGCACAGGGTGGCGGTGCACATCTGTAATGATGGCAGCACTGTGGCAGGGAACTTGCTGAGACAGGAGACGGCCCCAGAAGCTAGGACACTCTTGGGCCAGCTAGCTTGGAATGCCTAGCACAGAGGCAGGAACAAGAGAGATCCAGCCTCAAAGGAAGGTGGAAGGAGAGAGCCTACTCGTGACCTCCACAATGGCATGTGTGATGTGCATACATGGGGGCTCCCCCACATGCCTACACACAAAAAGACAGGTGATAACTAGGTTGGAAAGAGACCA
The DNA here is from genome assembly GCA_004026605.1 of Ondatra zibethicus. Lineage (NCBI taxonomy): Eukaryota > Metazoa > Chordata > Mammalia > Rodentia > Cricetidae > Ondatra > Ondatra zibethicus. The sequence continues at coordinate 5,099 of PVIU01005012.1, forward strand.
GAATCTTTTTTTTTTTGTTGTTTTTTGTTTTTTGAGACAGGGTTTCTCTGTAGCTTTGGAGAATGTTCTGGAACTAGCTCTTGTAGACCAGGCTGTCCTCAAACTCAGAGATCCGCCTGCCTCTACATTCCCATTTGCTGGGACTAAAAGCATGTGCCACCACTGCCTGGCAAAACCAGAATCTTCAAACACTGCTGATGTAAGTGTAAAATGGTGGGCAAGAGAGATGGCTCAGTGATTAAGAGCACTGATTGCTCTTCAAGGGGACCCAGGTTCAATTCCATGCACCCACATGGCGGCCCACAATGTCCGTAACTCCAGGATCCAATGACTTCACACAGACATGCATACAGGTAAAATGCTAATAAAATAAAAAGAAATAAATTTTAAAAAATGTAAAATGGTTTAGGCTGTTTGGCATCTCTCCAAAATGCTAAACAAAGCACTGCCAATGATCCCGAAATGAAAAACACCCATATCATGCACAGGAATGTTCAAAGGCACATTATTAACTGCGAGGACACAGCTCAGACGTCTATCTGGTACCTACTAAGTAAAATGTGGGATTACCATACAAAGGAGCATTAAAGGCTTGGTCCCCAGTTGATGGATTTAATCCAACCCAATCGACAGACTAATCTCTCAAAGAATTCACAAAATGATGGCATGGAGGGAGGTGAGCTGGTCACTGGTCACTGGACGCATGTCACAGAGGACGCGCTTCCACCTGCTCTCTCACTGCTTCCTGGCTGGCAGGCTGGGGAGTCAGCTTTTTCTTCTTCAAACCCCTTCCACCATGATTTTACCAGACCCCACCCACCCACCCAAAAGCAAGGGCAGCTGTGGCCACCAATGGAAGCCATCAGCCAAAATAAGTCCTTCCTCCCTGGGGCGCTCAGGTATTTATCACAGCAGAGAGGCAAGGTGATTGACAGCATGGCCAGGGAAGTTTCACCTTTCCAACCCAGTCACATTCTCCATCCGAAGCCTGGGCTGCGGCACACTGGTGGAGGCCTACTAGCACCAGGAATCCCGGAGTTTGAGTTCCAGGACTAGGGGGGAAAAATCTATTTTGAACAGCAACTATTCAGTCTTATTCGTGAAACATGACATTTCCAAGTTTAGCTACATTTCTGCTGCAGAAATCAGGGCCTCATCCCGCCAATGGGCGAAGATTTTTAAAATGGCGGGTATGAGACAATTCTTCAGATTCAATGGCCTTTCATTGATTTCTTCAATTTTTAAAGAAACAGCAAAAGTTAAAACAAAAGCTTGAAATCTCTATCTAGCAGCAGGAAGAAAAAAAAAAAAAGCATAGTCTTCCGCTGCAATCTAACCCGGATTGGAATCGTCTTCACAACATTACCTCGATTTTTTTTTTTAAATGCCGGCCCGATGAAGTACTGAAAAGGGAGAATTAATTGGATAATAAATGCAAAGCTCTCAACCCAACAGTTTACCATTACCCTTAAGAGCAGTGATAAGGGACTTTTCTACCCCAGGAGGAAACCCCCCAAAATCTCCAGACTTAGGCCTAGCCTGTCCTCAAGCCCGGGAGGCTAAGCCTCGCGCCTTTCCTTATCCAGCCAGTCCCGCCGATGACTGGGATACGGAAGGACGCACCGGAGGAGCCGTCCAGTCTAGGAAGCCTCGGGCTACCGGGAGCTGGTCCCCCGCTAGGCCTGCGGTGGACTGGACCACGTGATCAAAGATCCCGGGGCCTGGGGATGCCCCAGGACCACGCCCTGAGCCTAGCGGGCGGTCCGACTCGAGCCCACTCACCCCGGGGAACGGAGGGAGTGGGAACGCTCGGTCATCGGGGCAGGAGGGGGCGAGCCCGGGTCGCCCTACCAGGGGCCGCCAGCGCCTGACCACCGAGGGGCCAGCGGCGCACCGGGACGCGTAGGCCCCCATCCTTGGGCCTGCCCGGAGTCTGCCCCGCGTCCCGCGGCCGCCGGCTCTCCGGTGCGGGCGGCTGAACAGCGGAGAAGCTGGAAGGAGCCCCGGAGGCCGCGCGCGGGAGGCCGCGCAGGGCCAGCACACGGCCGCGCGCACATAACGGGGCGCCGGTCCTCACCCAGGATCTCCCGGCGCCGGTCGGTGTGCGGCTGGTCCGTATAGACCCACTCGAACTCCTCTCGGGACACGCGGCTCCCCATGGCGGCGGCGCGCGGACCCGCTCAGCCTCTCTCGCTCGCGTCCGGGCTCTGCTGAAGCGGCGGCGGCAGCAGCTGGTTTCCCAACTCCGGTCCGTCAGCCGCGGGGACACGGACGGGGGCGGAGCCTCAGGCCACGCCCACTGTGACCACGCCCCGCCCTGCGGCCTGCGAACCGCCGCCGGGTGATGGATGGGCGGGGCCTGAATTCGAAGGCCAAGAACTTTTCCTGCTCCGGAAGCACGGGAAAAGATGAAAAAGGAAGGAAAAGTCTCCAGTCGGATAAGGTTGCCGCTTCGGCGCCTCCGTGCGAGAAGCACGGCGGGGGCGGCTACCTCTCCACGAGTCCAGAAGATCACCGGCCTGATTAAATGGCAATGGGCCCAAGTTTCGTTTAATTTTTAATAGCATACTATCCGTTGAGCCATGATTGGTTGCCTTCTAGAACAAAAAACTTCCGGAAAAAATAAAAACTTTTCTGATTGCTCTTCTCTCTCACTCTCTCCCCCCCCCCATGTTTGCTGTGTCTACTTTGCCTTTATTTGTTGAAGTGGGGTCTCACAACCTTGCCTAGGCTGTCCTTCAACTGGTGATCCTGCCCTTGCCTCCCAGTGGAATTTTAAGCTTGTATCACCATGGTATCCAGAAAATGGAAGGGAGAGATGGGGTGGAGTTTGTGGCTTTAATGGATCTCTTATACTGGTGGTTGCTTAAACATATGTGTGACAGAGTGATCATACGGAACTTCCAGCGCCGGGGTTGATTTCAAAATGCATTACCTCTTCTTCTCTAAGGAACTTTAGGGATTGGAGATGTAGGGCAGTGCTGGACCGCAGGCCAAGTAAATAGATAGGCTACAGCCAGGGAATAAAAGGAACTGCTAATTAAGACTACAAAAAAATCAAGCTGGGCAGTGGTGGCGCATTTAATCCCAGCATCTACAGGCAGAGGCAGACGGATCTCCGTGAGTTCCAGGCCTCCTGGTCTACAAAGTGAGTTCCAGGACTGTTACACAAAGAAACATTGTCTCGAAAAACAAAAATAAGCAAAACCAAAAAGATTAACAGACTGGATGAGTGTCCCAAAGAAGCCAGTGCACACGAATATAAACCAGACACAGGGGTACGTTACTGTGTATGCTATACCCTAACAAAAGAGGTCCGGAAACAGACATCCAAGACTGATGAGTCTGTAGCTGCAGCTGCTAACGTATAGAAAACTATAAACAGAAAAATCTGCTAAACTACACCACAGGATGCAGTCAGCAAGAGCTCAACAACTCAGTGTTCTCTAATTAAAAAGGGGGGGAATAATAAGTTTCCGGACTTAAAAGATAAACAAACCAGCTGTGATGCATTGGTCTTATTTGTTCCAAAGGACTAAAAAAATTATATGATAGTATTGAAAGACTTATTTTTAGATATACAAACATATATATACATATATATAGTGTGTATGTGTGTGTTGCACACATATATATACATATATATAGTGTGTATGTGTGTGTTGCACACATGTGCACATGAATGCAATTGCTTTCAGGGGCCAGAAGAGGGTATCAGATCCCTTGGAACTGGAATTCCATGCAGTTGTGAGACACCTACCCCTCATGTGTGCTAGGAACTGAACTCTATAAGAACAGTAAGACACTTTTTTTTAACTGTCAAAAAATATTTCTTACTAAAAATAAAAGCAACTGAAGTTTATCCCGAGGTACACTGTCAGCACAGGAACACCCATGATGAACTGTATTAATATCTTCTCAACTGCCGCCATCTTCCACATAGAGTAAGTCTTAGTTTAAGTTAAAAACTTATGATGGGGCTGAAGAGATGAGCGGTTAAGAGCACTGACTGCTTTTCCAGAGGTCCTGAGTTCAATTCCAGGAACCACATGGTTACTAACCACCACCTGTAATGAGATCTGGCGCCCTCTTCTGGCCTGCAGGCATACATGCAGACAGAACCCTGTATACATAATAAATATTTTTTTTTTAAAAAAAAAAAAACTCGGGCTGGAAAGATGACTTAGTGGTTAAGAGCATTGACTGCTCTTCCAGAGGTCCCGGGCTCAATTCCCAGCACCCATATGGCAGCTCACAACTGTCTAAAGATCCAGTTGCAAGGGATCTGACACCTTCACACCAATGCATATAAGATAAACTTAAACCATAAAAATATTTAAAAATAAAAAAAACTCATGCTGATGAAAAGGAAGCAAGCCCTACCCCCTCCCTAGTCAATCTGAAGACTGAATTGGGTTATACTCTGATGGAAACTTCAGGTGCTGCCGGTTAATGTGCACTAAGGACATTCCTGTCAAGACTTCTGGCTGGTATGATGACTCAAAGGCTTCATGCTGAAGCTCAGGTAGGTCCAGGGACCCTGGCAGAATGAAATCCTCATGGTCACCATCATGGTCTGTGTCTAAAGGGCTTCAAGGCTCACAGCTGCATCGTTCCCTGGCTGCTCCTGGAAGAGCCGCCCCTTCCTGGCTTTGCCTGCATCAAATTTCACCCACTGATAACTGGCACAGTTTTGAGCTTCCAGAAACTCTGAACCAGGTTGTGGACTGTTGACTGAGAAAACCCAGGGAAATCAGAGCCGCATGAAAGTGTCGCCGTTGTGGTACTCACGGCCCTGCACAGTTCTTCATAACAGGCATCTGCAGAAGAGCCGACGGTGGTCTTCTGGGGGTCATCTTCAGGAAAAATTCACACTGAGGCTGCCCACCACCATTCTCGATCTGACAGGTCCGTAGACACTTCTGGTCTGGGCACCTCATGCGCATAGACACTCTAGTACAGCAGTCGCCCACACAGTACAGGACACTCTGGTCATGGAAGCCGGGTTGGTTGGTGATGACCTCCCCCAGGCTATGTACTGTTAGACTCCCTAGTCCAATGGGGGACACACAAGCCACCTGATGAGGGATCCAGAGCGATGGGCCGAACCAGCTTGCGAGCACCTCCCCGTTTTCCTTTCCTGGGATGTTTTCTTCAGAACTTCCAGTTTGCCCTTCTCTTTTTTTCTCCATCTTGGATTTCCTCCCAAGTGGTTCTTTGGTCTGGATAGTTCCCACAGAGCTGGCCACACCCTAAGCCAGGGGCAACTTGGAGCCCTGGGAAGGAACTGCGGCTTGTGGTTCCCCATCAGTTAGAGCCTGAAGCTGGAAGAACTTCTTTAGCAAGTATCTTCTTTCTTCTTTTGCTTTAAGAAATTTTTCCTCAAGACGAGCAATTTTTATCACAAATAGCAGTATTTTCAAACACTGTGACCTTGGCTGCTTTGTGCAACTCTTCCTAGAGAGCATTTTCATCCTGGCCAGCTGGGTGGGAACTATCCACAGCTGGGTGGGAACTATCCACAGCTGGGTGGGAACTATCCACAGCTGGGTGGGAACTATCCACAGCTGGGTGGGAACTATCCACAGCTGGGTGGGAACTATCCACAGCTGGGTGGGAACTATCCACAGCTGGGTGGGAACTATCCACAGCTGGGTGCACTGCTGGGAAGCCAGGCTGCCCCACAGGCTCATGACCTGGCCCCAGCCCAGGGGACTTTGGGCTGCTGAGGGCATGGAGGGGAGATAAAAGCCGCTGGCGCTTGCCCTACGCATCGTTGCTCTCAGAGATTCATCTGCCTCTGCCTCCCAAGCACTGGGATTAAAGGCGTGCACCACCACTGCCCGGCTCGCACTAAGCACTATTAACCGCGGAACCATCTCTCTAGTTCCTGATGTAACGTCATTTAATTGAAGTATCCATTTGGACAACTGAAGGTATTCTTGCTGGACATGGTGGCCCAGAAGCCTAAGGCAGATAGATCCCAAGGTCCAGGATTGCCTGGCCTACAGAGCAAGAGCAAAGCTACTCCGAGAAAATCAGAAAAGCCAGTCTCCCCCTGCTCCTCGCAAAGAGAAAAGACTGGAGATAGAGTTCAGTGGCAGAGTGCCCAGTAAGATGCTAGGTTCAAGACCCACCACCACAAAAAACAACAACAAAACGAAAAAGCAATAACAACAAAACCCCTATAATGTATTATAATCATGCTTATTTTTTCCAAGAAGTTCACACTAAAGAAAAGAACCAAAACAACTGAAATACATATTTCAAGCTCTAGTGTGCTGCACTATACAGTGGCTCTGCCTAGAAATGTAAAAGAATGGGGCTGGAAGTGAGTTCAGTGGCAGAGCTTCTTCTAAGCACCATACACATGGCCCTAGGTTCTACCCCCAGTACCTAAAGCGTGGGGATGTCAAAGAACCTGGAGTAGTGGTGGTGCCGCCCTGCGGTAATAGCGTTCAGGAGGCAGGAAGAAGATAATGAGTTTGAGGCCAGGCTGTGCTACATATGGAGAGCCTGTTTCAAAAATTTAAAAACTAAATAAAATGAGATAAACAGATAGATTTTGAGCTATAAAATAGTTATGGGTACTACTTTAGTTACAGCTAAGTACATTTTCTTAGTATAGTTTTATTTGATTGATTGAATGAATGATTGATTGATTGAGATGGGTTTTTTTGTTTTTGTATAGCCCTGGATGCTCTGGAACTTACTCTGTAGACCAGGCCATCCTTGAACTCACAGAGATCTGCCTGTCTCTGTCTTCTGAGTGCTGGGATTAAAGGTGTGTGCCACCACCGCCCAGCTTACTCTAATTTTTAATATTTATTATTTTACGTAGATGGGTGTTGTGGGCCTCCATGTAGGTACTCAGAGCTGAACCCAGGTCCTCTGCAAGGGTAACAAGTGCTCTTAACCATCTCTACAGACTAGTATAGAGTTTTTAAAGTTCTTAATGTATATACATAGAAAAGTTAGCAGAAGCATAAATTCAATGCTTTGGGGTTAACGAGTTCTTATTTTCCTGTCTTTCATGCCTTTTCCTTAACCCTTACTGAGCGATCTGTAGTGAGGTCATCACATCAGTTACTCTGAACCCTGTCTCCTGCTAAAGGCTGTCTGCATCTGCATGGCTCTAGCTGCGCATCCCAGGTGAGATCAGCCATCGTAAGCATGGTCTGCATCTGCATGGTTCCAGCTGTGCATCTCAGGTGAGATCAGCCATCTTATCGCCATTTCCTCTCCATTGAAACATTCCTTTCTGAGCACCTGTTGCTCTTTCAGAGGACCAGGGTTCAGTTCCCAGCACCGACAGACACAGCTCACAACAATCTGTTGCAACTCTGTGTCTCCAACCTCAGAAGATCCAACACCCTCTCTGGCCTCTGAGGGTGCTGCATGCATGTGGTACATATACATGCAGGCAGAACACCCATACACATAAAATAAATCTTGAAAAAAAAAAGGGACGAAAGGTAGGAAGGTAGAATTTTATCATAGTCTCAAAACTAAAAGCAATTTAAAAAATACTCTGATAGCTCACAAAACTTACAAGACTCACAAGCCACCTCCCTGAGATTCTACAAGAGTCAAAAGCTGGGACAAGAGGACTCTTAGAGGTATAGCCACCTTCAAATGGGGCAAGGGACTCCAGCCACGCAAGTTCATGAGTCATCACCCACGCTCAGGTGGGCTGTTTGGTGATGCAGTTGCTGAGTCACACATGCTCCTGTAAGCATTACCAATGAAACTGCTGGTGCACCAAGCTGGATAGGATCATTCAAGTGGGTTGTTGTTGCCCTCTGTCTAGGGTAAACAGAAATCGCTTTCCTAGGAGAAGTCTCGCAGCAGCCATACCTTGAACTTGACACATTCTTCCATATAAATTGAATGTTTCCCTTTTATTTGTTTAATTTTTGGATAGACAATTCCTTTTTGTTTAAAAAAAATGATTTATTTGCTTTGAGACATGATCTCACTATGTAGCCATGGCTGGCTTGCAACAGCTGTGAAGACCAGACTAACCTCAAACTCACAGAGAACATCTTGCCTCTGCCTTAAGAGTGTTGGAATTTAAGACATGCCCCACCAATGTTGGGCTAAACAGTTTGTTTTTATGACATTTCAATAATCACTCAACTGTCTAATACTAACATTGAAAAGCATTAGCCTGTGGGAAGCGTTGACAATGTTAAATCATTAAGGAGTAATCACTTAAGCCGGGTGGTGGTGGCGCATGCCTTTGATCCCAGCACTCAGGAGGTAGAGGCAGGTGGATCTCTGTGAGTTCAAGGCCAGCCTGGTCTACAAGAGCTAGTTCCAGGCCAGGCTCCAAAGCTACAGAGAAACCCTGTCTCGATAAACAAACAAAATCTCCATCTAAAGAAGGAAGTAAACTACAGGATACAGCAAAGGCACTTGAGATACTTTGGCCACATTATGAGAATGAACGACGGCAGATATGTGAAGATAGCACTGCTTGGAGGAGTGCATGGGATAAGGCAAAGAGGAAAGATCAAAATAATGCTGGAGAGACAGGATAAAGGAAGAGGCTATGGAACCTTGGGTACGACAGTAACACAAGCATCTAGGACTGCCCAGGGTAGGAACAACTGGAGAGCCATCATAAATGGACGACCCACGCATGCCTAAGCATTGTGGGGCATAAATGATAATGATGCATTATAAAAGGATCAGGAAAGTTCACAAGTCTCCCTATGGACTGTATTTATGGTTTAAAGTTTACTGCATTTATAGTATATTTTGATGCTAAAGAATCTTTAATTAAACCTTCAACTCAAATTTTTAAGGCTCAAACTTAACAGGGATAAAGTTATAAAATTCCTAATTTTATAAAAGCTATTAACTTGCAAACTGTTATGTAATTCCTTTAGTGACAAATTTTATTTAGCCTCCTGTATGTGTTTTCAAAGTTAAGCCTAAAATTAGGTTTGGAAGGATGCTTAAAAGAAATCCCACACTAGCTCAGAATTGAGAAATAGATGGTTATTTATTTAGGGGTAGACTCACAAATCAGAATCCTCTGAATGGATATCAGAAAATGAATCCCGCAACCAGAACAGAGAGGCTGGAAAAGAGGCTGGATGCATGCTCTACATCGGCACATAGTATAAGAGGCCACGCCCCAGTGGGCAGGTAACCACTGGCTGTAAGACTTCCTACAGCAATTAAGTATACATAATAGATGACCCTCAAACTCTTCAGTGTCTGTTGAATATGATATTTAAAAATATTTAAGTTTCTATGCTGGAGAGGATGTGGGGTAAAGGGAACAATCCTCCATTACTGGTGGGAGTACAAACTGGTACAGCCCCTTTGAATATCAGTATGGCAATTTCTCAGAAAATTAGGAAACAACCTACCTCAAGACCCAACAATATCACTTTTGTATATACCTAAAGGATGCTCAATTCTACCACAAGGACATGTGATCAACCATGTTCATAGCAGCATTGTTTGTCATAGCCAGAACCTGGAAACAACCTAAATGCCCCTCGACCAAAGAATGGATAAGGAAAATGTGGTACATTTACACAGTGGAGTACTACACAGCAGAAAAAAATAACAACAGCTTGAATTTTGCACACAAATGGATAGATCTAGAAAACATCACATTGAGTGAGGTAACCCATACCCAGAAAGACAAATATCATATGTAATCACTCATAAGTGGCTTTTAGACATAAAGCAAAGAAAATCAGCCTACAATTCACAATCCCAGAGAACTCAATAAAAACAATTTAAAAAAAAAACTAAGTTTCACTGGGTGGTAGTGGCACATACCTCTAATCTCAGCACTTGGGAGGCAAAGGCTGGTGGATCTCTGAGTTAGAGACAGCCTGATCTACAGGGTGAGTTCCAGGACTGTTACATAGAGTAACAAACCCTGTCTTGAAAATCAAAAAAAAAAGAAAGAAAGAAAGAAAAAGAAGAGGAAGAAGAGGAGGAGGAGGAGGAAGGAGGTGGAGGAGGAAGAGAAGAAGAAGAAGAAGAAGAAGAAGAAGAAGAAGAAGAAGAAGAAGAAGAAGAAGAAGAAGAAGAAGAAGAAGAAGAAGAAAAAGAAGAAGAAGAAGAAGAAGATTTAAGTTTTTCATTAGAGACACGCCCCTTCCTACTAGGAACCTTATGATCACCAAAGAAGATAGATAGGGGAAAAGGAACTCCACCTGAACTGTAAGCACTAACTAAAATGGATTAATAAAAAATGCGGCAGGATCCCCAGATCCCTGGTAGCTGCAGTGGCAGAAACGCTGTAGATCCCTGAGCAGCAGCAGTGGGCCATGTGGCAGCAGACAGCAGGTCCCGGGAGCAGTCAGTCTCAGGCAGGGATGGCGCAGTTTCCTGAGTGGCCGCAGCAGGCCACAAGGAGAGGCAGACAGATGGGCACGCCACGAGACCACGCCAAGGCGGCTGGTCCGGAGCAGGGAGACACGCAGCGGAGGGTGAGAGACAAAGACATGGATAGGCACGCCATGCAGAGTGAGGTTGGGTATTTATTTAGTGGGTTATGGAGGGGGAAGGGAAAAGGGGAGAAGAGCAGAGAAGCAGAGAAAGAGAGAAAGAGAGAGAGAGAAGGGAGAGATAGAAGCTGCCTCTTCAAGAGGGAGACAGAAAAGGAAGAGACTCAGGCTACAAGCAGGAAGGAAGATCTGCCTGCCTCAGCTTGGGGGAGTGGGCGTGGCTTGTCTCTTAAAGAGACAGAACAGATCATTATACTAACTATTGGGCTAAACTGCCCAATGCCTTGCCTCATCTGCCAGGGCTTTGCTCAAACTGTGGACACTTTGGGGTTGATGTCCTATTCTGCCTGGTCAAATAAGGTCCGTACCCCTGGTTCCTCCTCTGCAGGAAATTCTCTAGGACCTGGATTGGGCATGGCAGCTGAAGATTAAATGTGGTCCTGCATAACAGCTGAAGATCGCCCACTTGGCCCAATGGGGCCCCGGAGACCAGGGGAACCAAGGCAACCATCTAGGTAACGGGAAAGACTTTGTTATTTATAAATGATCCAGAAGTCATTTGGATTATAATTTATCTTTCTCAGATCTCTGATACCATTGATGACTAGGCTAATGAGAGCTTTGTCAGAGTGTAGCCAGCAGCAGCAAGCACACCAGTTCCTCCAAGGCTTCAGCTGACTTATCAATTCTCTTCATATGTAAATATCAGGGTTCTGGCCCTACCTTCCTAGAACTACACTGAGTAGTCTTCAGCTGAGTAAGACAGTTTATCTGACTCCCTGACTTGGAAAGGAGATAAACTCACAAAACAGGTTTCAATGTAACTTTTTACTATTCCTTTTTAAAGGAACTTGCTTGCTTTACAATGACTGCTCTCAGTAACCAACCACCTGTGTCTCTTGGTAAATGGTTAGTTGGAAAGAAAAAGTTTAAAGTTTATTCAAGCTATAAAGGTCTAAGAAAGCGTTTAAGGTGGTTTAAGGTGTGTAAAGGAGAGTTGTACAGGTCTGAGAATGAGAACGTGTAAGTTGTGAGGGTATGAGAAAGTGCTTTAAGGTCTTTCTTTAGCTGTCTTCTAAGAATAGACTTAAAAGTGCTTCTCAAAACACCTCAGTCCAATCCATATATTCGGCCCTCTGGAAAGAGTGGTAATGTTTTTAACCCCAAATCATTTCGGCTCCCCAAGTCTCCTATAGCTTCAAAGGCACGAGTCTATTACCTTTTTACAATGCAGATTTCAATACAGACTACACACAGTGGTAATGGTAACATATCCAAAACTTTTATCTCTTTGTAAACTTAGAAAATTCATGTAAGCTTCAGGAAATTGAGGGAGTCATAAGACTTGGATCCACCTCTCACAGGTCAAATGGACTCCAGATCAGTACTCCTAAGTTTCCCCACCTGCCTATTTCTGAGTGTGGGATCTTTTTCTCTTCCCTGGTACTACCAGTACTCTTCTCCCCCAATTACCAGAACTGTGGTCCTGGAAGTTTCCAATGTACAACCAAGATAAAAAAATTTCCCCTAAACTCCTTAACTTTACCTTCTGTCTCCACTACATATGTGTTCTAGTAGATTTTCAATCAATTAAAAACTGCAAACAGCTCCATTGCAGCCCACACTTCCCTAGCCCTAGATGGTTCCAGAAGAGCCTGAGCAAGTGAAACAGCCTACTATCTTTAGCCTTGGCCAGTCTTCCAGCTTTTTTGGGCCCACAAAGATGTTGACACCCCTAGACAATAGCAAGAAGTCTGAACAGCATGGTAGCCTCACTCCTGCCTCACCACCACAGCTTTCTATTCCCTCACCTTTTATAATAATAACAAAAGGGAGGATTGTTAGTCAACTAAGAACCACCCACATTCCAGAACCCGTAGCTCCCTCCACCCCCACCCGCCTTCAACCCATCATGACTAATGTGTTGGAAGAGGAGACCACTTGTTTCCCGGCCACCCGACAGCTTAGACCCAAAAATAATCACACAGAAACTATATTATTTAAATCACTGCTTGGCCCATTAGGTCTAGCTTCTTATTGGCTAACTCTTACGTCTTAATTTAACCCATCTCCATTAATCTGTGCATCACCACGAGGTCATGGCCTACCAGCAAAGTTTCAGCACGTCTGTCTCCCATGGTGGCTCCATGGCTTCTCCCTGACTCCACCTCCTTTCTCCCAGGATTCAGTTTAGTTTTCCCCACCTAGCTCTGTTCCCCTATAGCTCTGTTATAGGCCCAAAGCAGTTCCTTTATTAACCAATGATATTCACAGCATACAGAGAGGAATCCCACATCACTAATGCAACATGATTCTACTGTCTTGTGTTTCCCCTATGCAGTGGCTCCATACCCCCTATAAAGCCAATGCCATCATGGCCAGGCTCGCTCTCTCTTTTCCACCCCTGCTCAGAGGCAGCCTTTTGTGCTGTCCCCTTCCTCAACAACTCTCTTGTGTAAGATCTGTTGTGTGGTGTGACTTTTGAGACATTCCTTGGCCCTGATCACCAAGGTACTCTTTCTCCACAAAACCCTTTTTGAGCTTTTGCAGAGGCCCTGGGTTCAATTCCAGTACTCATGAAAGACCCAGATAAATCCAGATCCCTCTAGCAGAAAGAATAGAGCCAAAAATCTAGCAGGGAAAGAAGAACCAAAAATCTAGGTTAGCTGGTTCAGTGACTCTGTTTCAGGAACTAGCTGACCATTAAGTTAGATTATAATCTTGAGAAATGGGGAGTTACCCCCTTGTGGTTATCACTCGTATTTTCGGAATTTTACAATGGTCACTGGTATTTTCGGAATTTTCCAATGACGCCCTCCCTACCCCCTTTGGGTTGTGGTTTCTTCCCCTAAATACCCCCTCTCCCAGCTACTTGGGGTCAAACTCTGCTACCCCAGCATGGGATATGAGTCTCGGCCCCAGCGCTGGTTCCTGTCAATAAACCTCATGTGATTGCAGCAAGGACGATCTCTCATGAGTTCTTGGGGGGATCGTGTTATCCTGAGACTTGAGTGAGAATCTCCCCACTCCAGGGGTAATTCACTCACACTGGGCAGTGCACAACTGCCTGTCTGTAATTCCAGTTCTAGGGGATCTGATGCTGTCTTCTGGATTCTACATGCATGTACATGGTGTGCATACAGACAAGCAGGCACAAACATGGACATATAATAATAAATTTTTTAAAATTTAAAGAACACAATAATAAGACAGAATAGAGGGTCTAGAAGTAAAGTTTGCAAATATGTGGACACATGAGAACAGCAAAGAAAAGAAAAAACATAAAAAACTACATTACACTGTATGTAAAATCACTATGGCTTAAGTGTGGAAGAGAAACTAAGCAAGTTTTTATTTAAAAGGATGTGTTATTTAGGAAGTTTGGGGGATTCTTTCTGAGAAAAAACTGCAAAAACCACACACCATCAGAGAAATATATTTTAAAAGTAAATTACTATATTGAATTGTAGAACTGGTCACCAAAAAACACTATTGAAAATAAAAAGAGTTTAAGCCGGGTAATGGTGGTGCATGCCTTTAACCCCAGCACTCGGGAGGCAGAGACAGGCAGATCTTTGTGAGTTCAAGGACAGCCTGGTCTACAAGAGCTAGTTCCAGGACAGGCTCCAAAGCTACAGAGAAATCCTGTCTCAAAAAACAAAAAAAGAAGAAAAAAAGTTTAAAAAGAATATAAAAGCCACACATGGTGGTACATATCCATGATCCCAGCACTGGGAAGGTGAAAGCGTGATCTTCAGGAATTCATGGTCATCCTCAGCTCTAGAGCAAGACTGCATGAGAAAGTGACTTTGAAAAAGAATGTAAAGACACATCATGGATTGTGGTCAAGAAAGGGTTAGTGTTACGAAGGGCCAGTAAGGCCCTCAGCCAGTAAGGGTGCCTGCTGGCAAGACAGGTGACCTGAATTCAATACCCAGCATTCACATGGGCTCCTACACATTGTTCTTTGACATGGAACACACACACACACACACACACACACACACACACACACACACACTAAATCATATAAAATGCATGAAGAACTCTTAAGAATCAGTAAGGCTAGTGTGGGTGGGAGGAGAGCGGAAAATTAAGTAAAATGAAGAATTTATCAGAACAGGAAGCCCTGTAAAAAATCTAATCAGGTGAAGCCTAACCAGGGAAAAGAAAACATTGCTCAAAACTCATTTACAATACAAGGAGTCTATTACAACAGATTGCTTACTCAGATGCCAGGAGTGAAAGCCAAATAGGGGACAAGGAAGACAATGTCCCTCAGTTGAAAGGCCTTCTCCTCAGGTAGGAAATGGTAGGACCTCAGTACCACATTGCCCAGTGACAGCAGAGCCACAGAGAACCCAAACCACAGCAGCCTGAGGCAGAGCAAGCAGAGGGAAACAGTCCTGTTTACTCCGCTCCCTTTTTCTCTCCTATATCACCCATTATTCCGAATCCAGTTACTTAAAAACCTACTAGAGAGCCTGCCCTTCTCCAGGAAAACCCAGAATGGATCTGAGAGCCAACAGACAGGGGCTAATGCAAATGGCCTGGCTAGATATGGGAAAAGTATCTTTGTTGCAGGAGAATTGTTCGTACAGCCATTCCACTGTGCCAATAAAGGCTCCATCAAAGGATGGAGTTGGTGATTGGCTGAGTGAGATTAGCCATAGAGTTCTTGGAGGGCTGAGGAGATCTGCTAGAGAGGACAGGGATTTCCAGGGGCTGGTGGCTGGGGGAAAATCAAGGAGAGAAGGTCAGCCAACTGACTCTCCCCTGACCTTGGATTTATCAGGTCTTTATCTCAATTTCTGACTCCCGAGTTCTTATTATACTGAAACAGTTTAGATATTCATTATGTGTCTTTATTGGTTATCAAGGAGATTGTGTTGGTCAACTTTTTGTGGTCATGGATACCTGAGTTCGATCGGGTTCTAAGTGGAAAAGTTTCTTTTGGTTCATGGTTCCAGCAGTTTCCACCTGTAATCTGTCCTTCCTTGACCAGTTGCTACGCAGAGCATCATGATGGGAGCACATAGCAGAGGAGACCCGCTCATGATGGCCAGCAAGGTGGGGGGGGGAGGTTCGGTGGAGACAGAGGGAGGAAGAGTTGGAGAGAGGGGAGGGAGGGGGGAGAGGGAAGGAGGGGAGAGGGACAGATAGAGAGAGATTGGCTCTAAAAATCCCTTCAAGGATTGCTCGTAATGGCAGTCTATCACCTAGGCCCTGACTTCTAAGAAGCTGAAGCCTAAGCTTTCAACAACAAATGGGTTTTTCAGAGACTCATCCAGAGTTAAGCAAACCCACAGCCACATGCTTTCAGACACTCTCCTTCCAGAGTGGAGGTGTGAGAGGCTCTGTGCTGCGGATTATGCTCATTGTTAATAAAAAACTGATTGACTGATAGCAGGGCAAGAAGAGATTGGTCAAGACAGCCTGATGCAGAGGGAATGATGGGAGAAGGAAGAGCAGGGTCAGGAGAGTCACTGAGCCACAGAGGGAGCAGGGCATACTGAAGGACAGGTAGAGTCACGAGTCATGTGGCAGAATGTAGAGTAATAGAAATGGGTTGATTTAGTTTTAAGAGCTAGTTAGTAATAAGCCTGAGCTATTGGCTAAGTATTAATAATTCATGTTCAGCCTCTGAGTCAGATATTTGGGCCTGGGTGGTCAGGACAGGAAAATTCTACCTGTAGCTCTGTGGACACACACACACAGCTGCTATCACCACCACATCGAAGCAGTCACAATAGTGAAAGTTTAACAAAACTATAACAAGTATTAAAAGTCTCCAGACTGCTAAGCGGTGGTGGCACACACCTTTAATGCCAGCACCCAGGAGGCAGAGGCAGATGGATCTCTGTGAGTTCGAGGCCATGCTGGTCTATAGAGTGAGTGAGTTCCACGACAGGCTCCAAAGCTACAGAGAAACCCTGTCTCAAAAAGCCCCCACCACCAAAAAAATTCTCCAGACTTGATAGAACCAACAGAGTCAATACCATTCTGGATGTGGACCTGGAATCTATGTGTAACAGGTGTCTTCAGTCATTCTTTACCAATCAAACTGGGAAATTGATGAATTATCAAGTCGGCACAAATCAATAACCAAGCCAGCTCAATAGAAACAGGTATTTTTAATGAAAGAAAAAAGGGAAACTCACTCTACTCAAGTCGTGATCCAATCCTTCTGGCAGACACCGCATGGAGAGAGCGCGTACCTGTGTTCTTCTGATTTTCTACCTGGGGTCCCAGTAGCCACACCCCAACTTGATGTGATTGGCTAGTGGCTCTTCCCCCATCATCTCCCCCTTCTGTCTAAACAGGATTAATCCAAACCCAACATAGCTATATACAATTGGAACAGACCTCACCTCTCAACAGTCCTGGGAGAGCTTGGCCCAGTGGCATGGGCATGGGAGAGATGACTCTGCACCTTAGAGGCCCTGAGAAAGCTGGCCTCACCTGGCTGCCTCAAGCTAAGAAACTGACTTTGTCCCTTGCTGGCTGCAGTGTGAAGGTGCTGGAGCATGGGAGAGCTGGCTCTACCTCTTGCTGGCTGCCTGGAGTGGGAGTTGGAGCAAGGGAGAGCTGGCTCTGCCTCTTGCCTGGGGAGGTCAAGGGGAAGGGCCAGGTTGGCCAAGTCAGCTACCAAACAGACACCTCCAGGGCTTTGAGTTGGTACTCCCTAACATCTGCCCCAGCTGTAACTTGTTGGAGTGCATGAAGGGACTGGTCCAGCAGAGCCAAAGCCACAGGATCCCCATCACTGGGGCAATAGCGGGAAATCCGAGGGGAGTCTCTGTGAAGGACTGCGAGTGATCGGGCCCTCACGTTGGACTTCAGAAACTGTGAGTGAGAGAGCCTCTATGTTGGACTTCAGAAAGCATTTTCATAACAACCAGTTCAAAGAATCTGAGGAAATTATTAAAGAAGGAAGGGACATTATCAATGCCACATCAGAGAGTACTAATAAAGGGACAGAAATTATAAAGACCCAGAGGGAAATCCTAAAGTGAGAAGCTAATAGCAGAGATGCAAAACTCACTAGGGAAGTTTCATAGTGGATCTGAGGTAGTGGGAGAAAACATTATCAAAGATAATTTAGCAGAGCTGATGCAATTCAAAGAAGAGAAAAATTTATATACACACACACACACACACAGAGGCAGGATTGTATACAGATGGAGAGACAGCCATCCACATGTCAAGGAAAAAGACTGAAGCATTCACCGCTCACAGCTTCTAAAAGCTACCAGCCCTGCTAAACCCCCAACTTCTTAGCTCCAACTGGAAGACAGTACGTATTGTAACAGGCCCTCAGACCTAAGCACAACTGACTCCACAATGGAACAAAACTCAGCACGTAGACAGCACCACCTGCCAAAAAACGAAAACGAAGACCCAATCCATCAAAGTCCGTAGTTCTGGGAAAGTCTCTAATGTCCTAACCTTGCTTTTGGCTCCAGTAGTTCTGCTTCTGGCTAACTGTTCTTGTTAAATGAAATGTGTCAACCCAGGATATGTTTTTTTGTTCTGGAAAGCTCACCCTGAGACAAGCTCAGGGCTACACTGGGATCCTGAACCCCTAGTGTAGTTGCTTAACAAAGATATTCAATTGGCTTAAACCCATGCCTGAATAGTCTTCTCTGGTGGACACCCCACAACAATATCTGTTATTTAAACTGTGCAAAATATAGATCTGCCCTAGAAAACCAACATACATACACAACTGCCATCTCTTGATAATTCTTCCAAATGTATCTGAAAAACTTAGCATTAACTTTTTTTCTTTTCGTCTTCTCCTTCTTCTGACAGAATTTCTCTGTGTAACCACCCTGCCTATCCTGGAACTCACTCTGTAGACCAGGCTGTCCTTGAATTCTCATGGATCTGCCTGCCTCTACCTCCCAAGTGCTGGGATTAAAGGCATGCACCACCACCATCCTGCAACTTTGGTTTTTCAACTAAGAAAAAGATACAGTCAATTCAGATGACTCTTTGAAATAATGTCACTGTGTGTAAAAAATGCTTCTCAGGATGGGTTTATGCAGAGATATGAAACCATTTGTGAGCATTCTTTCCCACACATCCCTATTTTTGTAAACAAAGGTTAGGTATCTTTTATAGAAGAAGAAAGTACTTTCATGGGAAATTACTGAGAGAGCAGAGTGGAGAAAAAGACCTTTGTATTTCCACACGCGTTCCTTCTGTCACTCCTACAGGAACCGGACCCCCCCACACACACATACACACATACACACACACATCAGTGTGTCAGAGGAATCTTCTAAGAAGGTTCTAGAGGTACATTTTTTGCCTCCTACTCTAGCAGACAATGTGGAGATTGTGTTCTGCCACTTCCTTTTGCTGACAGTAGCCAGATATCTTTTCCTGTTGCTCTGCTCTTGAGAAAAGCCCTCCCATGCATTTTCAGTATATGCAGGAAGCAGTATTTGTGTTGATCCTAGCTTCGCATTTGCACACAGGCTAGCAGAGAAGAGGAATTCAGACTTGCCGTGGAACGCATGGCAGAGTCTGTGAGAGCGTGGTCAGGTCGAAAGTTTACACTTGTAGTCTAAATATATCATGTGATTGGATAGAACTTCAGGTTTTCTTTTTTGTTTTTAATCAAAGGCTTCCCAAATTAAAAAAAAAAGAATTTATTTACTTATTTATTATGTATGCAGTGTTCTGCCTGTGTGTCTGCACAGCAGAAGAGGGCGCCAGATCTCATTACAGATGGTTGTGAGCCACCATGTGGTTGCTGGGGATTGAACCCAGGACCTCTGGAAGAGCAGCCAGTGCTCTTAACCTCTGAGCCATCTCTCCAGCCCTGAGGCTTCCCAAATTATGAACATCAGGAACTATGTGGTAAGACATTCCAGGAGTCCTTGTCTTTTTGGGTGGTATGGCAAAATTCTGGGAATGAAGTGGCCCATAGACAGTCAACATTTCTCTCTCATCGTTCTGGAGACTAGCTGGCAGTCAGGGCCTGGAGAAGGTCTGCTTCCCATGCTCTCTGGGGTCTATTTTCTCCTTCCTTTTTTTTTGTGTGTGCTTGAAGTTTGTTGCTGCCTTTGTTTGTTTTTGAGAAGGTTTGACCTTAAACCTCCAGAAATGTCTCGGCCTTCCAAGTGCAGGGATTGCAGGCATGTGCCACCGTGCTGGCTCTGGGGCCTCTTTCACAGGGGGGAGTGACAGTCCTCACTTTCCATAATGACTCCCTCTCTTTCCCTCTCTTTTAAGTAAAGGCAGTATTTTCTCAAAGTTATATGATTTTAAGTCAAAGAACTACTTTGCTCTATCCTAAAGGGGAAAAAATGGTTAAAAATGAACTGTAGTGATTCAAGAATAAAATCAGCTGCATTTGGAGACAGAGGGAGTAAGAGATAATAATAGGAACTGATAAGGAACTATGTTTTTGGCTTTTTTTTGTTTGCTTTTTTAAATAGGTACAGAGTTTCTGGTCAGGATGATGACAGCTTTCTGGAAATAAATAGTGATGGTTGGGGCACAAGGCTATGAATACACTTAGTAACACCAAATTATAGACTTTTTTGTTTTGTTTTATTTTGAGACAGGATTTCTCTATGTAGCTCTGGCCGTGCTGGAATTCACTGTGTAGACCAGACTGTTCTTGAACTCACAGAGATCAGCCTGCCTCTGCTTTCTAAGTACTGGGATGAAAGGTGTGCGCCACCACACTGAACCATGGTCTTAAAATTTATTAAAATTGGGCTGGAAAAGGTGTGGTATTGCACACCTTTAATTTGAGGCCAGACTGGTCTACAGAGCTACTTCCAGGACAGCCAGGGCTATATAAGGAAACCCTATCTCAAAAAAAAAAAACCCAAAACACAAACAAACAAACAAATTAAAATGGGAAAATGCACAATTTCCCCAAATGGATGAAAGGTGTATAGATAGTTCCCTAAGGAAGATCTGCAGGTGCCTCACCAACCTGTAGAAGTCTGTCCTGTGTTCATTTGCTGTTTTAGTTAGGGTCTCTGTTGCTGTGATTAAACACCATGACCTAATGCAACTTTGGGAGAAAATGTTTTATTTGGCTTACACTTCCACATTGCTGTTCATCACTGAAGGAGTCAGGACCAGCACTCAAACGGGGCAGGAATGTGAGGCAGGAGCCGATGCAGAGACCATGCATGGGTACTGCTTACTGGCTTGCTCCTCACAGCCTGCTCAGCTTGCTTTCTTAAAGAGCCCTGCCCCACCCAGGGATGGCACCACCCACAATGGGCTAGGCCCTTCGCCATCAATCGTCAATTAAGAAAATGCCCTACAGCCAGATCTCATGGAGGCATTTTCAGTGGAGAACTCTAGCTGCTGTCAAGTTGAATAAAATTAGCTAGGACATTAGTTATCTGAGAAATGCAAACTTCAGATACAATGGAATACCTCACATAGCTATATTGGTGTCGAGAACACAAGTCCAAGAAGCTGTAGATCCCCCGGTGGGTAGTCATGGTCAGAAGCTTGTTAACCATGATAGGGACAGCTTCTAACCGTGCACTATTTCCACAGCACACTTTGGCTGGTCCCATGACATGTAAGGAGCTCAGAGAAACCATCCGAGGCAACCAGTAGGTCTATGATTCCCAGCAGACTCATACATAGCCAAAGGGAGAGCATGTCGGTGTCTGTCAGCAGATGGCAAAATAAACAAATTCTGCTACAGTAGACCCGTACTGTAGAGTACTTGTCTTAGGGTTTTCTATTGCTGTGAAGAGACGCCATGACCAAAGCAACTCTTATTAAGAAAACATTTAATTGGTTCAGTCCATTATCATCATGACCGGGAGCATGGCAGCATGCAGGCAGACATGGTGCTGGCTACATCATCACCAGAAGGAAACAGGAAGTCAACTGATAATCACAATGAAGCTTGAGAAAAGAGACCTCAAAGCCCGGACAGCACAGTGACATACTTCCTCCAGCAAGACCACACCTACTCCAACAAGGCCACACTTCTTAAGAGTGCCACTCCCTTTGGGAGCCATTTTCTTTCAAACTACCACAATATTTCTCACCGAGAAGGTGTGTCTGAAAGACCAGGATAAAATCCAGACCCTCTAGCAGGAAGAGTAGAGCCAAAAATCTAGGTTAGCCGGTTCAGTGACTCTGTTCCAGGAACTAGCTGACCATAAGTTAGATTATAATCTTGAGAATAATCTTGAGAAACAGGGAGTTACCCCTTGTGATTATCACTGGTATTTTCAGAATTTTCCAATGATCACTATTATTTTCGGAATTTTCCAATGACGCCCTCCCTATCCCCTTTGAGTTGTGGTTTTGTTTCTTCCTTTAAATACCCCCTCTCCCAGCTACTCGGGATTGAACTCCTCCCCTGCATGGGATATGAGTCTCAGCCCCAGAGCTCTGGTTCCTATCAATAAACCTCGTGTGATTGCAGCAAGGATGGTCTCTTGTGAGTTCTTGGGGGGTCGTGTTATCCTGAGACTTGAGTGAGAGTCTCCCCACTCCAGGGGTCTTTCATGTCCATGTTAGAATCCCCCAAATTCCCAAATTTCACTGGAAGAAGGAGTTGGATAGGTGTTTTTTTTTTGTTTTTTTGTTTTTGTTTTTGTTTTTTTTTCCATCTTAATACAAGCCTGAGTCATCTGGGAAGAGGGTACTATTAATACCAAAGATTTAAGGAGAATGACCACTGATTCAAATCAACATGACCAAACTATTTAAAGCAAGTAGTTAATTAAAGAAAACCTTTTTATTTGTGCCCATCAGTGTTGGACATGAGGGAGACAAGGTTTTTATAGCTCATGGGTAGGGGGTTTCCAATGGGGTATTTGGTAGGAGAAATAGGTGAGGTTATAGGAGCAGAATATAAGTATAACAAAGACATGGTTGCAAGGTGAACATAACCACAGGTAGTCATAACAACAGGTAGAAATAACAAGGTAATCATAAGCGGTCAAACTAACCTTTTGAAACAAAGGTAGGGTTGCAAGATGGTTCTTATGCTTCTTGAAACAAAGGCATGATTACTGTTTTCTGAAACAGGTGGTATAGAACCATTTGTAGTTAAGGTTACAGGAGGGGCATTGTCCAATCCTTGAGAAACAGAGGTTTAATCAAAAACAGGAATGAACCTAGTCTGTCTTTACTGTAAGATGGTTTTCAAGCTTAAAATGGAGGCAAATTGGTTCATCCGCGACCTCAGTTGAGAAAATGTTTTTGTCAAATTAGCTTGTAGGCAAGTCTATGAGGCATTATCTTGAATAGTGATTGTGTTGGCTAATTTTTAATGTCAACTTGACATAGGATAGAGTCATTTTGGATGAGAGAACCTCAGTTGAGAAATGCACTCACCAGATTGACATGTGGTATATTTTCTTTGATTGATGATTCACATGGGAGGTCCCAGCTCACTTGAGTGGTGCCATCCCCTAGGCTGTGCAAGCCAGTAACCAGCATTTCTCCATGGCCTCAGCATCAGTTTTTGCCTCCAGGTTCCTGCTGTAACTTCCCTGGATGATAGACTACAAAGCTGTAAGATGAAACAATCCCTTTCCTTCCCAAGTTGCTTTTGGTTGTGGCATTTTATCATAGCAGTAGAAACTCTAAGACAGTGACTGCTGTGGGAGGCCCCTGCAGCTGGACCTGGGCTGTATAAGAAAGCAAACCGAGAAAGTCAGGGAAAATGAGCCAGTAGCAGTGTTCAGCACTCCTCCATGGCCTCTGCTTCAGTTCCTGCCTCCAGGTTCTTGCCTTGAGTTCCTGTTTTGGCATCCTTCCATGATGGACTGTAACCTGAAAGCCAATAAATCCTTCCCTCCCCAAGTTCCTTACTCCAAGGAACACAGCTTCCCTGCTTCCCTTCATGTGGAAACGCTGAAAGGCAAGGTGAACCTAAAGGCATGAGAGGTCAGTGGTTATCTGGGGCTGAGGTGGCTCTGGCCATCAGTGTGAATGTGGCGGCAGTTTTTTTTTTTTGTTTTGTTTTTTGTTTTGTTTTTCAAGACAGGGTTTCTCTGTGTAACTCACTCTGTAGACCAGGCTGGCCTCGAACTCACAGAGCTCCGCCTGCCTCTGCCTCCTGAGGGCTGGGATTAAAGGCGTGCGCCACCGCAGCCCAGCTGTGGTGGCAGTTATGGGGAGTTTTACAGAAACTGTAAAAAGAACGTCATAAACCAAGACATCTTTTCAATAACGTTGGTGGGTAGATTGGGTAGGCAGGTGACGAAAACTGGGGACCCTTTGCTGGAGGCCTCAGTTGCTATTCGATAGCTGTCTTAGCTTCTATGTTGATGGAAGTTGGGAATCTGTCCAATATTCAAAAACAAACAAACAAACACACACCCCAATCACAAACACACACACACACAAAAACTCTACCTAACCCTACCTATGTTAGATCATAGACAGAGGTAGGTAATAAATGGCTACTGGGGCCTAATTACAGCCTAAGATAAGTTGTAATTAAAACTCCTAATTATAATTAGGACTTGCAACATTTTACCTCTTCACAATCATTGAAATTTTAACCTGTTAATCAGTCTTTATAGAAGGTTCTATGTAAGGTACACTTTTGTTCTAGAAACTTTTCTTCACAGTATATAAAAAACTTTCTCATTTTATAGCTGCTGAATTGTCTTTACAAGGATATACCACAGTTTATTTAACTGATTCCCTATTTGACAATGTGATTTTATCTTTACAGTTTCTTTATTCTCAGTATTTGTTTTTTGATTTATTTATTTTATTATGTTACGTGTATGAGTGTTTTGCCTGTATGTACATCCGTGATCCATGTGCTTGACTGGTGCTCTCAGAGGTCAGAAGAAGGCATCAGCTCCCCCAAGACTGGAGTTACGGGTGGTTGTGAGCCAGGAATCCATCCTGGGTCCTCTGGAAGAGCAGCAAGTCCTCTACCACTGATCCATCTTCCCTCACAGCACAGATTTTAATAGAAATTTCTTTCTCTGGCATTAAAGGTGATTCAATGCTTTCTTGTTTGGTTGGCTAATGGCTCTGTGCAAATGTCCCTGGCCAATGCTTAATTTTGTGTTTTAACAGCATCCCAGGCTGGCCTTAATCTCCCCATTGAGGCTGGGGATGACTAGGAATATTACAGGCATGTACTACCACCCCCACCCGGATACGAGGAACCAAACCCAGGGCCTCAGGCAATCCAGGCAACTTATTCTGCCAACTGAGCTACAACCCCAGTCCCTGATACCAGATTTCCTAATTCTTCCCTTCCTCCTCCACAACCCTTTTGTTCCTACGATGATAGTGAGCAAGGACTTTGGAACATTTAGTTTCCGAATCACTGTGCCTGCTAGTTTTCTGTCAACATGGCACAAGCTACAGTCACTGGAATGCAGGGAGCCTCAAGTGAGAAAATGCTCAGTAAGATCAGGCTGTAGGCAGGCAGGCCTGGAGTGCATTTTCTTAATTAGTGATTGATGGCAGAGGGCCCAGCCCGTTGTGGTGGGGCCTCCCCTGGCCCTGGTGGTCTGAGTCCTATACGTAAGCAGGCTGAGTCAGCCACAAGAAGCATGGCAAGCAACACTCTTCCATAGCCTTTGTGCACCAGCTCCTGCCTCCAGGTTCCTGCCCTGTTTGAAGTTCCTGTCCTGACTTCCCTCAGTGATAAACAGTGCTATGGAAACATGAGCCAAGGAAATGACCCTTTCTTCCCCAAGTTGCATTTGGTCGTGGTATTTCACCACAGCAATAACCACCCTGACTCAGACAGCCAAGAACGTGTCCTTTGCTAGTGCTGTTAGCCAATGTTCACCGGAGGAGCTTGCTGGAATGTAGATTTCCATCTGGAATGTGGTCTGAGGATCTAGCGTTTCGAGCTGCTCCTCAGGAGCTAAGGTGCGAGACCCTGACTTACAGGGGCTCGTGTGCAACCACACAACTCAGCAAGCTGCTTGGCACAAACTGACACAGACTGCCACTTTCTCTGATGAGCACAGCTTGTTAGAATGTTTTTTAAAAGTGAAGTTGGCGAGCCAGTTTATTAACCTGCTGAGTCAGTCATCTGTGTTGATGACTTTATCTTGTCTCTGGCTCAAAAGTGGTGGAAGTAATTTGCTGAACAATTTCAGAATGTCTGTGTCAATTGGTGTCTTAGTTCAGGTTCCTGTTGTTAGGGTTTCTATTTCTCTGATGCAACACCGTGACCAAAAAGCAAGTTGGGGGAGGAAAGTCTTTATCGGCTTACACTTCCACATCACTGTTCATCACCAGAGGAAGTCAGGATTGGAACTCAAATAAGGCAGGAGCTAATGCTGAGGCCATGGAAGGGTGCTGCTTATTGACTTGCTCCTCATGGCTTGCTCAGCCTGCTTTCCTATAGAACCCAGGACCACCAGCCCAGGGATGGCAACACCCACCAAGGGCTGAACACCCTCCCCCCATTGATCACTAATTGAGAAAACACCTTACAGTTGGATTTCTTGGAGGTATTTCCTCATCCAAGTCTCCTTCCTCTCTGATGACAGTAGCTTGTGTCAAGTAGACACAAAACCAGTCAGCACAGTCGGTAAGTCACTGACTGCTGTTTCCGCCAAACGAAAGTAACACAGAAGCTCAGAACCTTCACCACAGGGCTTTTTCTTTTTTAAGTTGTCTCCAGGTCTTGGTATGAATGGGAACTCCTCCCATTGCCTGCATATCTGTCTTCCGTGCTTCAAAGCTGCTGCTGTAGGGCAGCTTCCTGATCAACTTGTTCCTCATGGGAGAGAGCAAACAGCAGTGAGTCAGGAGAGGGAGTGGAGGTTAACTCACCTGAACAACACCAGCAAGTCCGGCTGTGCGAAAGAGCCTCAGAACACCCCAAAGCGCCTGTGCCAGTGCCCAGGGTGCTGGTTTACTAGAGAAATTTTAAATGATTTTGTTGTTGTTTTTTGAGGCAGGGTTTCTCTGTGTAACAGCCCTAGCTGTCCTGGAACTAGCTCTTGTAGACCAGGCTGGCCTCGAACTCACAGAGATCCGTCTACCTCTGTCTCCCTAGTGCTGGGATTAAAGGTGTGAGCCACCACCCAACCAAAATACACTTAGCTTAAATGGGGACTAGAGTAAACCCGCGGAGCACTGGAGACTAGTAGCAGAAACCCGCCTGCTCCTGGAGCTGTTATGGGCCTGTGTCACTGGGTGAGCTCTATTAAGTCACCACATCTGTGTATCTCCGTGTCTGCAGCATGTTCCGGGCAGTGTGACCGCGTGACATCGTCCCTGGAACAAGCCAGGTAAATCTCCTTTTCCAGATGTGATCCCGGCACTTAGGGTCAAGAATTCAACCCTTTACAGAGCAAGTGCTTCTGATCTTGCTCCAACCAGCAAAGGAAGAGCTAACCCTGCTTGCCCTTCCTTGGCCTGACAGAGCAGGAGAGTTGTTTTCTCTCAACACAGAAGGTCTGCCCCAGCTTTCCTAGTTCCTATTTCCACTGCTACTCCACAGACTCAACAAATACGAACCTGACAAATGTAGAAGGAATTAAAAACACAGAAGAGGGGCCAACAAGATGGCTCAGTGGGCAAAGGTGTTTGCTGTGTGAAGTTAAAAACCTGAGTTCAACTTCCAGAATCCAAGTAAAGGCAGAGAGAGAACTAGTCTGCAAACTTGTCCTCTGACCTCCACACACGCAATGTCCCCCATTATGCACCAGTTCGGTAGAAAGTACATGCCCACATATACCAAATAAACAACCAATAGAAGGAAGGCTAAGGATCAATGAGACGGTTCAGTTGGTCAAGGCACTTGCTGCATGCACCTGACGGCCTGAATGAGATAGCTGGAACCCATTTAAAGGGGGGACCTGGCTCTATAAAGTTGTCTTCTGACTGCCACACCAAAGGTCACCCTTGGTTAAGTGTTGAGTTTGAGGTCAGGATGGGATACATGAGACTCTGTCTCAGAAAAAAAAAAAAGTTGAGATCTCCAGCTGTGTTTATATGAATGCCATTTCCTTAAGTGCATTTTGTTTTGGCTGCAGATCGAACTGGGGCCTTGTGCATGTATATTATCACTGAGCCGTGTCTCCAGCACTCTTACTTAGAGATGGTCTTACTAATTTGCCCGGGCTGCAGCAGGCAGTGAGCGTATGATCGATCCTCTTTTCGTCAGCCTCCTGAGGTGCTGGGATTGCAGACCTGTGTCACGGGCCTGGCTTGAAGCTCATCCTTAATCTGTGTTTCCTTCCTAATGTAATTTGTGCTTTTAGCTCTCACGTCCACCCCTTCGGTTTTGGGTCCTTTACTTTCCTCACTTTGCTCTGAGATGATGCACTTTGACATGAGATGATCAGCTAGGATGGACCCTGCGGGAGTGACTTCAGAAATTAACCTGGGGGAACCAGTGTAGCGTAGGGTTTGTTTTTGGTACTGGGGATGGAAACCAGAAACCAAACTCTAAATACTGAGCCTGGGCTCTTTGCCTGCCTGTTTTGGGATTTTGAGTCAAGCTCTTGCAGTGTCTTCCAGGCTGGCTTCAAACTCATGCCATAATCCCAGAAGGCTAATTCAGGATTGCTGTGAGTCCCAGGTTAACCTGGGCTACCTAGTGCATTTCAAGGTAACGTGGGCTACAGTTAGACCCTCAAAATAAACAAAATAAAACAAAAACTACACTGAGATTCTACCTCACCCATCAGATTGGCATCAAGAAAGAGAAAATAACAAATGTTGGCAAGAATGTGGGGGAAAGGAACTCTTCCGCATTGTTGGCGGCAATGTAATTAGTCAAGCTTTTGTGGGAAGGAGTGGGGAGGCCTAGAGAGATGGCTTAGTGGTTAAGAGCACTGACTGCTGTTTCTAGAAGACCTGCTCTGGATTCTCAGCACTCATAGGAGATCAACTTTGTAACTCATTTCAGAGGAACTGATGCCCTCTTCTGGTCTCCATGGGTACTGCATGGTGCACAGACATGCAGGCACAGAAATAAAAATAAATCTCAAATTAAAAAAAAAAAAGCAAAACAAAACTGAAACTAGGACTACCATACAATCCATCCATACCACTCTTAGGCACATACCTGAGTCGGTTCACTACAGAGACACCCACATTTATTTTACTCCCACAACAGCTAATGAAAGGAACAAACCTGATGTTCATCAGTGGATGAATACAGAAAATGTACATATGCACCAAGGACCTTTACTCAACAGTAAAGGATGCAATTGTGTTCTCTGCAGAGCTGGAGATCATGTTAAGTGAAATAAGTCAACCTCGAACCCATGTTTTCTGTGCAGAGTCCAGGAAAACAAAGGACAGGGAATTAAAAGGGAAATGCTAAGTAAGAGGAAGGAAGTGGTGAAAGTCAAGGAGTGTAAGATAAACATAGGGCTGAATACATCACTGTGTACTGTATGTATGGAAACATAAATATGAAACCTCTGTATAGTTTATACTAACCCATATAAGTCCAGCTCGCCAAAAATTCTTATTTGTGTTGGGAGCAGGAAGAATTTGAAAAAAGTACTGCTGTTCCTCCCTGGCAGGGCTTAAGAACTTACGGTCCCTGCTAATAGACTAGCAACATATACGACAATGACCATAGAGCTGTTGGTGGCCTTGGACTGAGAAATCAGCAAGTCTTTTACTTGTACACCTTGGGGAAACTACTGTCAGATCACTCCATACAATGCCTCCAAGCCTAGTCCTTTCCCCAGCACTGGGGATTGAACCCAGCACCTTGCAGATATATGCTAACAGGCAAGTCTTTTACTGTCCTCTATCCCCAGGGCTCCTGGCCTTTTCTGTTAGTTATACCACCAGTGTTTTTGCACTGCTTGCTTTGATTGAGAATATCTAGAATGACCGCCCGCATGGCTTGCTTTGATTGAGAGGTATCTAGAATGACCATCTGCATGGCCTGCTCTGAGGGGGTATCTAGAATGATCACCCACATGGCATCTCACTGCTCCTGCACTTTTTAGAATGGCATACAGCACAGCAGGGAGCAAAGCTTCAGGCAGGTGATAAACCCCACTGAATTCTCATCCTTGTCTCAATGCTGTGGACATGCTGCTTACCAGGGTTCAACTACCCCATTCAGAGTCAAACTGGGAGGCATGGTGGCTCCCAGTGATGTGTAAACAGGGCAGTGGCTCAGGACAGTAGCTACCGAGATGGTATCTGTCTGTGGTTGTTCCAAACTCTGGTCGTGAAATAAGGAAACAAGTAGACCTGGTGACAACACATTTATTTCCGTGCCCTGCTGTGTGACTGGGAGGTGCTTTTTTTTCACCTTCCCGTAATTGATTAGGTCACAACAATGAAAATTCCAGAAGGTAAACTAGTGGTTTATTGTTGCTCATGAGCATAAGTAAACAGACATACGGTACCACATAAAGGAATCTTCAACACGTTTAACCTTTTGGCAGTATGAACCACTAGACTTTGGCAATACTAGCCTGGTTGGATTCCTATGCTAAAGCGTGTGGCTATCTTCAGACACAACGGTAAAGGGTGGATTTGGTGCTTGAGCTTCAGAAACATAACTGGGATTCTTAGGAAACTGGGAAAAGCCAACAGCACCCAAGCTTCTCGTCTGTGCGATAGTGTAGCTCACTCACAGATAGTGTAGCTCACTCACGGATAGTGTAGCTCACTCACGGATAGTGTAGCTCACTCACGGTGAGAGCAGCCGGCGGCCACACTCCACCAGCACTGCTCACTGTTGGTTTACAGCGTTAGTCGAAAATAACTTCCTGCAGATGGTAGGCTCTATGCTTAAGTAGTTTTAACTGAACGTCTTCTGCCCTAAAGAAACTCATGCAGATCTCACGCCAAAGCATAGTATAGTAAATTTCCTGTTAGAATCAGTCACTTCCAAGCAGCTGTGTCATTGCCTGTGTTCCCTTTCAGGTTCTTTCTTCCTGCTTTCAAATCTCACAGTGTCTACTTTCTGAGGGTTCGGTTTAAGAAAAAAACAGGTACTCACCGCTAGAAGAGGATCTAGGACTGGGCTGACCACCAAGGATGAGGCTTACATTAAATTAAAATGTTACGCTGTAGGAAACTGAGGGGACAGGAGTTCTCAGCCCCTACAAAGTATTATGGCTAAAGAAGCAGAGAACTCAAATGAGGAAGGCAGCTAAGGAAACTAACTCAGCATAGAGAAAGGATAGAATTAGTGCCGTCTTAGGAACGAGCTCACTGACTAGGAACAGGCACCACACAGCATTTCTTTGGAGGTTAAAGTGCAGGCTATGAAATGGCATAGAAAACAGTGCATGAAATAGTGCAACCCCAAGGTGCTGTCGTTTCCGTTCATGGCGCATAGCCTGTCGCTTATATGTCCACTTTCTCTAAAAACCCAGCTGCAGTGACACCTTTTAGCTTATTTATTTAGGCATTAAACTGTTTTACCCACTCTTGGGCTACATAGAATATTTTAACATTTCAACACATAGACTAGTAGCGCATACCTTTTGAAACTACTAAATTAAGGCAAGCCCCTGTGAAGTTCAGTACTCCAAAAACATGGTTTACAAAAAAAAAAAAAGTTGATTCTAAATCATTGGCTTTCGACCTGGGGCACCCCAATAGTCTTTACAACAGTAAGGTTACTGTTAATTGCCCCCATTACCGCCAGGCTCTCTACATCAGAAGGAAAAGTCTGAAGAGCATTGTAACCACACTGGAAACAGTTGAGAAGTCTGTGTGGGAGGTGAGCAGGGCTCTGCGGGATAGGGGCCAGTCCTCCTCACTTCCCATCCATGTCTTGTCATGTTTGTATGCCTGTGTGTAGTGTGCACCATGGGTGAACTTATACATGGGAATGAGCTATTCACACAGAGGAACCACTTCTCAGTGGGGATACTTTCTGAAATGCGCTGTCAACTACCCACATCACATAAGCTTCTGCCAGGAAATGCAAGACGTCTCTCTCAGGAGGCGGGCTAAATTTTCCCATGGCAAGTCAGTTTTAGCTATTAATAATGCGTGATTTGGAAAACTCTAAATGCTACTATGCTATCCCAAAGCACTGTATTAAGTGGAGAAGACACCTGCCTGATCTGTGTTAGCTACTCCGAGTAAAGCTCAAGACAAGCGAGCTGTAGCACTTTATTCCCATAGTTAAGGCTACTCATGAGGCAAGTGCAACTCAATCTGATGGGCAGACCACAGGCGTGTGCAGCAGACACGTCCCTTCTTACTGGGGATGCTCACTGTGAAAGCCAGGCACTCACATCAACTAATGGAAGACTGGTGGTTACATTTAGGCTAGTTAGATGTAGTTTGAAAGAAACCTTTAATAATTATTGAAGAACTAATTTGAGGCTTATTTCTTTGATGCATAAGGACTATACTCTGAAGACCTGTACTCTGATGCGTACCAAAGTCTTCTTCCACAGCAGCAGACTAAGAAAGTCAAGCTCTGAGCGCCCAGCAGGCCTCCTCCAAGGCTATGTGATATGGCTACGTCCTAGAACTGCAAAAGTGAGACCTGCTGAGAAAACGAGATCTAGACAAGGACCGTTATGGATGACCTGGGCTGACAAATCTTTTTAGGAAACTGTTTATTTTAAAATTACCTTCCCAACAAACCATGAGACACTTGGATGCCATGTTACGGTTGCTCACTGAAAACACACTACATCGTAAACGGACTTTCAAAGCCAGACAGACTTGAACAAAACCCTAGGGCAGGATCATGAGGGGACAATACTAAGAATGGGTAGGAAGTGTTACTTGGTAAAAAGTAACCTAAAGGATGCATGACACATCATATTGGACGGATGACACCCTCGTGCTTTCCTCCCACTGTGGGATTACCAAACCTTAGTTTTCCACAGGTGTCAACTTTCACCTGGAAAGGGATAGTTTTGACTATCTCACACCTAAATTACTATAAATAACTGAAGCCCAAAGCAACAGATGGTTAAAAGAACAAAACTACATAATTTAGTACATTAAAATAAAAATAGGACAGTGATTGTTGGATGTTTCAAAAATATACAACGGGGAAAAGAACCACTTTACACAATTTGGAGAGTGTTAAGGTGACCACTCAGAAGGTTGGACAGTGCAAGACACACTTTTCCCGTTACAAGCTCAAAACAGAGTGCAAAGAAATCTAAAGTTTCTGTCAGAGTTATCGCGGGAGCTCGGAAAACTAACGCTTCTGTCAAAGTTATCGCGGGAGCTCGAAAGTGGTATTCAAAGGCTTCGCTCGGCTCAGCCCCAGACATGAAATGATCAAACTGCTTTCACGGCACATTCCCTTCAATGAACTTTCCTTCAGTTGGGTCCCTATTCATCATGGCTGACCCACGAGCACAGTGACGAGTCAGCCTCATGACTGCTTCCCAGAGGTATGACGTCTACAGAGAGAGGCTTGGATTTGGGGTTCTGTTTTGGCCAGTGTACCTGAACCCTACAGAGAAGAAACACATCAATGGACTCTACAGTCTCTTGTGCCTGCAAAACCGGAGGACAAATGGACTGCCAATTCTCCCCCTCCAGGCAAGCTGCTGCAGAGGAAGACATTAAGCGAAGGCGCAGCTCTACATGTGGTGCAGAGGTCAAGATCGACACCAGTGCAAGAGCTGATTAGGCAATGCATGCACCCATCCATGCAGATGTAGGCCATGGCCCCAAGGAAAACTGAAAGCATGTATCTAATAACTGGAAACATCCCTTGCCAGTAGCTTATAAAAATATAATCAGTACTGTAGAGCCCTTCTATAGCCAACGCTCTGCGGGCCTTCCCTTGCCCACCACTGCAACAGCACAGTATTAACTACTTCTCAGACATTCCAGACAAAGGTCACTTATAACAAACAAAAAGTCAACCTTTTTTTTTTTTTAAAAACAAGATAGTGTCCATTTAAAAAGTAGATTTTTTTTCTTTCAAGTGAACAGGACATTTTATGCATTAAACTTAACTTTGAGTCTGTCAAGAATGGTTTGTTAAAATCCATATGTAATGTGCATATATGCTGAAACAGACAAACTTAACACATCATCTGCACAGGAAAAACGTTAGCTCCCAAACATGATAGCATGGGTCTGGTTAGTACAGATCTATTGCAAAGTAAGAGGTTCTCTGCATCAGCTCCACCAGAGAAGCGCGAGAAGGGATGCCAACCACAAGAGCCAAGTGTACGTTGTGTTCTGATCGCCTGGAAGCCTAAGGGACACCATGTTGCTTCAGTATCCTGACAGGAAGAACTGCTTAAACTCCCGGGAACAGACATCTTCCCCAGAGCTACAGCCACATTCCAATTTACTTCCTGTTCCGAAGTCGTTTGGATTTCCTAAGAGAGTCTATGGCTTCTGTCGCCTTCCTTCGTTTCCGAGGAGAGTCCTCACCCTGCCCAGAACCTGAGGATGTTCCTACTGCACTTTCCATGACTTCTCGAAGCTTCCGTTCCAGCTCTGCCAACCGTGCGTTCTGTTCACCTATGATCTGGGTCTGCTCTAGCAGTTTCTGGTCTTGGTCTTGAAGCTGTTTCTGCTGTTCTTGCACTTTGGTGCGGAGCTCAGAAATGTCACGCCTGAGGACAGTCACACCAGCACCATTGGTTTTAACCTGCTGCTGGAGCTTGGTGACCTCCTGTCTCGAAGGGTTCTGCTTGGAGAAGAGCTGCATTGTTGTCAGGGCTGCGGATGGCCCGGGAACTGTGGAGAAAGCATCTGAAGGTTAATTGTTCATGTTTCCTACTGGGAACACTTCAGCTTACTTTAGGTTTTTGGGTTTATTATAATAAAAATTCATTTTAAGTCAGTAGTTGTGGTCTCATGCAAAGAATTAGCCAGAAAATGGATCTAGAGAGCATAATTTAAGCAAAACAAACAAACAAAAACAAAAAACAAACCCAAACCAAAACAAACAAAAACCTGAGACACATGCCAAGGGGAGGGGCTGTGCTGTGGTGTACAGCCATGTCTAGCACTCGAGAGGCCAACATAGGCTATATAGAGTCTGTTGCCAGCTTGGGGTACAGGTACATAGTGAGACCCTGTCTGCAAAAGAAAAAAAACCAAAAAGATACCTGGAGGAGAGCCCATGAGTCTTCCAGACACATCTGATCCTGGTAATTTCCTCTTCAGAATTGGAACAATCTTCTCATCAAAGTACTCCATGGCCATGGAGGAGATATCCCGTAACTCCTGTAGCACTTCATGGGCTCGCTGAGGGGCCCTGGTAGAATTGACGTATCTCAGTACACGGTAAATCTCATCAATCACCTACAAGAATGAATCTTGTTAGCACTTTATAAAGTTGTAAAAAAGAGATCAGCTAAATAGTAGAGGGGGATGACAGTTGCTGTGAAGACTCAGCATTTAACTCATGAGCTCGGCATGAGCATGCACAGCACAGGCTCTGGACTTTACTACAGCACTTTATGCCTAGACTTGGTAAGCATCCTTACTGCATCAGGGCACTGTGTTAAAGCTAGAGACAGAACAGACTACACCCCTGCCCTAAGGAAAATCGGAGCAACCAGGGAGACACATGAGTATACACCATACAACAAGAGCCACACACACTGCTAAAGAAACTAGGATTAAATGCAGACATTACATTCTGCATGGAGTAGTGGTTGGGAAGGGTTACCCAAGTCTACACTCAAACCTGATTCTGTCCCCAAGCCCCAAGAACTCAGTCTGACTCCTCTTTCTCTTGTGTGCTGCCACCATATGCTCTACCCCTTAAAGCTTTGTTTTTCTAAGAGTTGACACAGCGTGGAATAAGCTTCTAGGCCACACTTTCTCATCATTACCAAAGGGCAGCAAAATGTCCCCTTCTATTTTAATTGCAATGGGGAAACTGAAGGCATAACATCAATGAAGAAGAAACAAGTGCTTACCATACTGGTTTCTAACCCTTTCCTTTCCTACTTGAACAGTAACTGAACATCCTTAGCAAAGCATGCTCTGAGCTTTACTCCCTGCCAGGCGTATTGTTCACACACGCATGGCTTCAATACAGACCTGAAAATAGTGATTCACATCTTTGAAGACCACAGTTCAAATAATGTCTGTTGCAATGGGACTGTATCTCACAAGATACAGCTATAACCCAAACCATTATGCCATCAGTCTCAAACCTCCTTGAATACCATTTTCCTCTCGCTGCATTCATTCCAACTCTGGGTCAGTTTTGTAATCTGCCTTCTCTTTTTGACTCAGAATAAACACACAGTGTTTAGTAGTTAAAAGGAAACACAGAATCTAGCCTAACAGTACCAGGACAAAGCCTAGCCCTTAATGTTTTCTTGATTCAAGTTCAAGGTGATGATCCCTCATCAGTCTAGAATGACTTGTATAGTAAGTATTGGCAAAATTAAACTGTTAGGAATGGTTCTTTGTATAAACATAAGATGACTTCACCGAAGTAGTGGCCAGTTCTGTGGGCAAGGACTGACTAAGAATGAATGAGCTGAGGCAGAGGTCAGGCAGACTGAATGGGAGTAAGACATACTGTGCTGAACTCAATGGTCAATAAGGTGATGCATGTCAGAGGCAGCTGGATCAAGGTCAGGAGGACAGGAGGCAAACTGCAGATGCGGGCACATTCAGCAGAGACAGACAGCACAGTGGGTCTGGGTCCAGAGAGAGAACATGGGGATCAGGGAGTCAAAGGCACAATCAAAGAACCAATGGCTAGTGCTATATTTTATGGCATTACTATTCCATACAGAACTCATGGTAGAAGAAAATTAACTTTTTAGCTGGGCAGTGGTGGCGCATGCCTTTAATCCCAGCACTTGGGAGACAGAGGCAGGTGGAGCTCTTGTGAGTTCGAGGCCAGCCTGGTCTACAAGAGCTAGTTCCAGGACAGGCATCAAAAACTACAGAGAAACCCTGTCTCAAAAAAACAAAAAAAAGACTATTGCTGTATTTAAGAAGTTTGGCATAGTCCCCATGTGAACCTTTATCACATTTCTACACAAAAACTTCACTGCACGGAGCTTCAGGCTTTTGTGGGCAAGAGTTTATCTTTTCAAGTCTACTGGTGAGCTTCCGCTGGAATCCTTCCACCACCTCCTCCTTTTGTTCTACCTGCGATTTCTTTACATCAACCTCACCCTTCTTCCCACTCTTTTAATATTTAAAAAATGCCTTCTATAATCAAAATGGTTCTGAGTATTCCTTCTATGGCATGTATTTGTCTGAATCCCTTTTCTAATTTCACTTAGAACAATAGTTTATATTTTTAATCCTTAGAGGAGTTCCTCAATTGTTTATCCTGTTTCACTGTTACCTTTCAGTCTAGTGAGTCTTTGTTGTTTGCTTCTACTTAAGACCACAGCACATAAATAGCAAATCCGAACTTCCTAGTTATCCAAGAAGGGTGCTTAAGTAGAGGACCTGTACAGCCGCCTGCATTCCATTTCCGAGGAATTCAACACCCTTCTCCGGTCTCTGCAGGCACTTACCCCCACATACACCTTTGTTTTTTAAAAGGCTGTTTCTTCATTTAAAGGCTCCCATCTTTAATTTGGACTAGACACAGTAAAATAAAAAAATAATCCCAAGTAATCTTATGTCTAAGAGCATTTCATAAGAAATCTAATTAAAAAGAAACCATGGTGTTTCAGATACTAGATAAACTTGCATTGTCACCCCTCATCATAACTGACCTGTGATAATCTTAAGAAACTGAAGATTGCCTGGCGTGGTGGTCTACACCTTTACTTCCAGCATTTTGGAGGCAGAGACAAGCACATATCTGTGAGTACAAGGCCAGCCAGGACTACAGAGTAAGACCCTGTCCCAAGAAACAAACAAACAAACAAGAAAGAACAAAAGAAATAATGAAAGAAAGAGAGGGAGAGGGAAGGAGGAAGGAAGAAAAAGAAAGAAAAAAATTATACTCAATTATTTTAATTATTAAATATTTAATTATTTAATATTAATTATTTGGGTATGGTTGTGCACATCTTTAATCCAAGTGCTCAGGAGGCAGAGGCAGGTGGATCTCTCTGTTCAAGGTTTCAAGGCTGACTTGTTCTATATAGCAAGTTCCAGGACCTTAGAAACAACAAAGGATAGAGAGAGAGAGAAACAGAGCGGGAGGGAGGAAGGGAGGGAGGGAGAGAAAGAGAGAGAAAACCACTAGGAAAGTATTACTGTGACGTAATGAAATCTGAATATATACTGCCAAGGATAAATAAAAGTATTATATTAATGCTTAATTTCCTGGTTTTCTACCTGCATTGTGGTTATGGAAGAAAGACTGCCCTAGTTCTTAGGAAACATAGAACATATCTAAGAACCAAGGACTACTAATATCTTTAACATATTTTCAAATGGTTCAAGAAAGAGTACATATTAAAGAGAAAATTGGCTATAATTGCTGGATCTGGATAACACTATGGGCCCCTATTTTCCTTCCTAGAACATGAATAAGAAACCAACACACCCAGTGTGTACATTTTAGGTCTGTTTAGACATTTGGTCAGTTTCTTGGCCCTGAACAACCATTCATACTTTGAAAACCCTCTCTCTGAGGGCAACTGAGTTCCTACAAAACACAGTGGTTATCAGGACTCCAAGTAATGGTTAGGAGCCACGCCTACCCACGCCATTCTTCCTTGCTGCATCACCAGAAGACTAGCTGCCCAGCATTCACCCGAAGAGGGCAGTCTTAGGTCTGAGAGAGGAGTGTACTATGAGAGTGGTGGGGAGGGCAGCCAGCTACAGCCCCATCTGGTCTGTGTATGAACGTATCTAGACCTTTACTCCACGCTGTTCAGTTGTCTCTCAGAACTGGAACCAGAAAACAGAGCCAAAATGATGACTCTCTAGTTTTCACTGAAAAACACGTGCTGATCCTTCCTCTAGAAGGCAAAGTCTCATTATTGTGATGTCTGGCAACCTAATTTAAATCACACTTTTGTTTTTCTCACTTAAGCAACTTAATAAATTGCTGACTATACACCTCAATTTCAGTGAAAGGGATATAGTATAATAATCTAAAGGAATGTAATCTTGGGGACAAGAAACCATATACTAAATCAAGTTTACAATTAATAGGAAACTTAGCTATTAATGTGTCTAGAGTGGCCTCAGGAGGCTCACATATGAAAGCCTTGGTTTTCAGTTAGGTGCCACTTACAAGTCTGTTAAGAGGTGAGGCCTAGTGGAAAGGGTCTCATTAGGGGAATATCCTTGTTAAATTAGCTTTTTTGGCGGGTGGGGGCCGGCACTTGAGACAGGGTTTCAGGGTTTCTCTGTATAGCCTTGGCTGTCCTGGAAATTGCTTGGTAGACTAGGCTGGCCACTAGCTCAGAGGTCCACCTGCCTCTGCCTCCTGAGTGCTGGGATAAAGGTGTGTGCTACTACCACCTGGCTTAAATTAGCTATTTTAATTAAGAAACATAAAGTAACAACAACATATATATTTTAAAGATTTATCTATTTATTTAATGTATGAGTGCTCTATCTGCATGTATGACTTTATGCCAGAAGAGGGCATCAAATCACACTACAGATGGTTGTGACCACCATGTGGTTGCTGGGAATTGAACTCAGGACCTCTGGAAGGGCATCCATTGCTCTTAACTACTGAGCTGTGCCTGTAGCCCACAACAACATATTTTTAAAAAATAACAATTATTGAGTAACATGCTATTGTTTCAGGCAAAACATAATATAACACAAATTCTAATTGGTTTTAATAATAAAAATTCAAGTTAACTATCGGGGTGAAAGCTGAAGGATCAGAGAAGCAGAGCAACCAACCTAGAGAGTTCCTGTCTCTACCAATGTTCAGACCAAAGGGATGATTCTGTCTCTAGGAATCCTGACTGAATCTCTTTAAGAAACTCAGACTGCTCTGAGCTCCCCTGATCCCCTGCTTTATATTCCTCTCTGCCC
The DNA here is from genome assembly GCA_004026605.1 of Ondatra zibethicus. Classification (NCBI taxonomy): domain Eukaryota; kingdom Metazoa; phylum Chordata; class Mammalia; order Rodentia; family Cricetidae; genus Ondatra; species Ondatra zibethicus. The sequence continues at coordinate 44,410 of PVIU01005012.1, forward strand.
AGCCATATCAATCCTGTCTCTACCTCCCTAGTGCTGGGGTTAAAGGAATGTGATCCCAAGTGCTGGGATCACCTTTGTGTGAGCTCTTGTTTCTCTTTTAGACAGATTCAATCTCGTGTAGCCCAGGGTGGCCTTGAACTCACAGAGATCTGTTTGCCTTTGTCTCCTGAGTGCTGGGATTAAAGGTGTGCACCACCACTGCCTGGCCTCTATGGCTGACTAGTGGCTTCGCTCTGCACTCTGATCTTCAGACAAGCTTTATTTGTTAGATTACAAATAAAATATCACCACAACATAAGCTATTAAATAAGGTAATTTTAAGAAACAAAAATCCAAGTATGATAAAAAAAAACATTGATCTAAATAAAAATAAAAATTATAATTTTTGGTTGTTTTCAGTCAAGTACTCACTTGCTAGAGAAAAAAACTCTGTGGGCAATGGATACACAGTGAAGACGGCTGTAAGGATGCAGTAGGTATGTGAGACACCATGCTAGAGTCAGCTCTGATGCAACCAGATTCCCTGGGCCTCAGCTTTCTTGCCCATGAGACAGGCCAGGAATGTTTCTCCCACCTCCCACACATGGCTGTGAGGAGCACCAGTGAGGGAGCGCATAGGAAAGGTGCTCTACGCGCTCTGACAACGAGCATGCGCTTCATGAGTGACCAGTGTGGTAATGACAAGAAAGGGAGAGGAGGACTCCATCTTCCCAGGTGAATGTCACACAAAATTCCTCTCGGGTGAGTTCTGTGGGCAAATGAAGGCCCAATCTAGGAGCTGCCTAGCAATGCTGAGGACCACAGCACTGGAAACCTGAAGATGTGGCCATTGCTGCCCACTGGTTTGGTACTAGAATTTAAACTGAAAATCTAACAAGCGGTTTCCAAAGAGTAGAACTCAACTGGTCTTCACTGCAATTGCTCAGCCACATGAACCCAACGAAGAATGGCAACAATGTCTGCAAAGGTCAGACAGAAAGCACTCATCTCTGCAGGCCCCCAATCCAGCCACAAACCCCTCTGTTAGAACAACTGGCGGCACTCTCTCTGACAGTAGGAAAATAGAAGCTATGTCTCTGCTGCTCCTATCATTGAAAATGAGACGCACAGTGAAAATTGTCCATTGGAGAGGGCAAGTCATGTAGGCTCAAAGGACTTTTCAGCAGCACACAAAGAGTTAAGGGCTGTACATAGATAAAATCTGGTATAAAAAATCTGAACCCGAGGCTGGAGAGATGACTCAGTGGTTAAGAGCACTGGCTGCTCTTCCAGAGCTCCCAGGTTCAACTCTGAGCACCCACATGGCAGCTCACAACTACCTGTAACTCCAGTTCCAGGGAATCTGACACTCTCACACAGACATATATGCAGGAAAACACAAATCCACATAAAATAAAAATAAATAAAAATAATCTGAACCCAGCTTTTAGTTAGTCATGATCTTACAGTATCTTATAAAAGCATTTGTAGGTCATATAGAGAAATAAGATACCACAAGGAAGATTTGAAATCAAAGTATAAGCCATCAAACCAGATGTTACTGCAAACTGAGAATGGGAATAGTATCTACATACACTATAGCCACTATAAATTGTTTCTGGAAATAATTTCACTAGGGCTCTTTCTTGACTCCACCTTCGCGGCAGCAGCCTCGGCGTCCATGGGTTAGTCGCCAATATGCAGCTCTTCGTATGCACCCAGGAACTACACACCCTCGAGGTGACCAGCCAAGAAATGGTCACCCAGATCAAAGCTCATGTGACCTCACTGGAAGGCATTGCCCTGGAGGATCAAGTCGTGCTTCTGGCTGGCTCACTGCGAGGCCACCCTAGGCCAGTGTGGCGTAGAAGCTCTGACCACTTTGGAAGTAGCTGGCCGCATGCTGGGAGGTAAAGTTCATGGTTCCCTGGCCCGTGCTGGAAAAGTGAGAGGTCAAACTCCCAAGGTGGCCAAACAGGAGAAGAAGAAGAAGCAGACAGGCTGGGCCAAGCGACAGATGCAGTACAACCGTCGCTTTGTCAACGTTGTGCCCACCTTTGGCAAGAAGAAGGGCCCCAATGCTAATTCCTAAGTCCTATTGTGATTCTGGCAGTCTAATAAAGCTCCTTTGTCCAGAAAAAAAAATTTTTTCACTAGGTATTAAGAAGTTCCTACAACTGAAAGGACACTTTTGCCAAGGTCTATCAAGAAGCAAAATGATCTTTAAATCCATTTCCAATGCTTCTATATCTCACTTGAATTGACACTTCATTCAACAAGTAGGATGCTCCCACAAGTGTCAGCTCATGCAGTATGGCTAGGGAAGGGAATTTACTTAATAACTGTCCAAGTCCCATACATAGTGTGGTAAGGAGGACTCCTTAACCCTGGTATATTCCCACACAACAAATACTACTCTGGTTAAATTTGAAAATTTATAAGCTCATCATTACCAAATATTTCTCAGACAAAACCAAACCCAGCAAACCCTCCATCCTACCATTCCCCAAACTCTAACAATCTTGAAGGCAGCACAATCTGTATTTTGTTCATTGTGGCATTTCTGGTATTTTGACCATAAAGGTCAAAATGTTTTCTTAACTATGAACCCCCGCCAAGCCTCTTATTTCTAGTGTGCATTTTACAATTAGACTTTTAAATGTCAACATCACACGAATGATACATATTTATAATTGTACAGAAAAGCTAAGTATAGCCACTAATAAAAACTCATTCAGAGAAGTAATATTTCTGACACCACAAAAAGTTTTTTAACATTTGTAAAACTTAAGTTTACACAGAGCAGCCCAGCTTTTTGGGTATGTGACACTGGTTACCTTTCCTGGTATGAAGCAACAGAGGTTGGAGTCCACATACTTCATGAAAGTCATATTTAACAGTGATAGCCTTGTTTCCACGGCAGCAAGGATATCTGCATGGCGAGCTAAGGAATGGTTTCTCCTTTCTGACTCTCTCCTGAAATAACAATAAGTCAGTGGCACCCATTAAAGCAGTAGTGTAGAATACAATGTTAGCCAAACAAAATATTGTAATCAAACAGATGAACATGCTAATTTAGACATTAGCAACTGGGTCATAACTGTAATGCTCATATATCTTTAACAAGAACTACTGCTAACAAAATACCTGTTTCTTAAAAAAAAATCACTTTGCTTGAAGATATAGTAACAGCTGGCAGTGTAGCACAGTGGTAGACCACTTGCCCAGTACTTGTGAAGTCCTGAGCTTGATCCTAAAACCTCTCTCTCTATTTCAATCTTTTCTAACAGTTTTACTCAGAAGTAACTCACACATAAAATTCAGTATTTCTTTATTTAGAAGGCAATTGGGCACACACTGTACCAACACCACACCCTATTTCATATGTAGTTTAAGCAGAGTAGATTCTGTGTATTTAGAGTGGCATCACCATTACCATTATCTAAATTTGGCACATCATCACCATAAAAAGAAAACTTGCAACCATCTGCCAACTCATCTACCTTCTGTTTCTATGATCTCCTTAGTCTGAACATTGGCGTAAACAGGACTGTGATGGGTAGCCCTTTGTGCATGGCTTTTCCCATTTCTACAGTCACAGTTCACTGATGCTCTAACACTGACCTTTTAATTGCTGAATAACACCCCCTTATACTTAGATATCATCCCTTTACACATCTGGGTTGTTTTTACATTTTGATTATGAATAAAGATACTAAGGACATCTGTGTACAAGTGTGTGTTTTTGTTGTGCTGGTTTGAAAGAAAATGGCCCCCAAAGGGAGTGGTGCTATTAGGAGGTATGCTTTGAGGTTTCCTCAGAACTCAAGGTACTCCCAGTGAGATAGACCACTTCCTGTCGCCTGCAAGATACAGGACTCTCAGCTACTTCTCTAGCACCATGTCTGCCTGCATGCTACCATGCCCTGGCATGACGATAATGGATTGAACTTCTGAAACTGTAAGCCACCCCAATGAAATGTTTTCCTTTATAAGAATTGCTGTGGTCATGGTGTCTCTTCAATAGAAGACAATAGCAATAGAAACCCTAAGACAGGACCTTGTACAAGGTAGTCAAGTGCTCCAATGAGCTATGGTCTTCAAGCTTTTGTATGGATACACATTTTAATTTCTCTTGAACACACATTTGGGGCAAGCTACTTTATTGTAATGTGTCTGTTTAACTTAATTTGGTTCATTTTGTCTTTTACAAAAGGATTTATCAAACCTCAGGTTGTCAAAAAAAAAAAGGATTTAATGTGTATAGATATTTGGCTACATGTATTTATGTATACCATGTGGGTGCTTGATACCCACAGAAGTCAGAAGAAGTTGTTGAATCTCCTGGAACTGGAGTTACAGAAAGTTGTGAGCAGTCATGTAGGTGCTGGAAACTGAACCTGGGTTCTTTGCAAGGGCAACAAATGCTCTGAACTACTGAGCCATCTTTCTAGGCTTCAGCTTGTCTTGAGACAGGTCTCATCACATAGCTCAAGCTGGCTTCAAACTTGCTTTGTAGCTAAGGCAAGCCTCCAGCTTGTGACTCTCCTGTCTCAGTTTCTTGAGCTCTGAAATTAGAGGCATGTACTATGCTATCTAGCTGGTGAAGCCACTCTTGCTTGTAACATTATGTGTTCTAGGGGTTCAAGAGCAAGTGTAGTTACCTAGATTCCTTTGCTAGAGTGTGGTAGTGGCTAGCTTTATATGCACAAGTTTTTGCTTTAGCCCCAAATTTTTAAATGTGTGCGTTCGTGTGTGTGTGTGTGTGTGTGTGGCAGAACAACCTGTGGAAGTTAGCTCTCTTTACATCATGCAAGTTCTAGGGATAGAACCAGGTCATCAGTGCCCTTACTTGTGAGTAAACTTGCTGACCCCTAAGTACCGATTTATATTATTATTTTGAGACAGGGTCTCTCTACGTAGTCCCACTGTCCCAGAGCTTGCTATGTAGACCAGGCTGGCCTTGAACTCAGAGATCCTTCAGCCTCTGCCTCCCAAGTGCTGAGATTGAAAGTATGTATCATAGCATGTCACCTGATCCAATTTTTAAAAAACATCATTCTTTCTCCAATTGAACTTTCTTGGCATCCTTACTGAAAATCAAGCAAGTATATAAGGGTTATTTTCCAGACTCTCTATTTTATTCCATTGATCTATGTGTCTATAATTATTCTTGTACCATACTGTTTTTGATTACTGTAGCTCAGTACTAAGTTTTAAGATTAGCTGTCCAAATTCTAAAAAATATGTGTGCATAGAGCTGAGCCTTGGTCAAGACTGTGTGTGTGTGTATAAAATACATGTGTGTATGTATATATTTAATGGTGTAGGAGGTTCTTCTGTATTTGTGTTGCTTTCATTGGTAAATAAAAAAACTGCCTTGGCCTTTTGATAGGGCAGAAATCAGGTAGGCGGAGTAGACAGAATGGAATGCTGGGAAGGTAGTGTGGCAGACACCATGTTTCTCCTGCCTGAGACGGACGCTGGTTAGACTCATGCTGATAAGCCACGGTCAAGTAGCGATACACATTAATGGAGATGGGTTAAACAAATATGTAAGAGTTAGCCAATAAGAGGCTAGAACTAATGGGCCAGGCAGTATTTAAATGAATACAGTTTCTGTGTAATTATTTCGGGGATTAAGCTAGCCGGGACGGGGAACGCAGCCCGCTCGACTCTTACTACAATGTAATGTATGTATGTATGTATATATGTATGTATGTATAGACAGACCTGAGAAACACTGTCACATTAAAAATAGAACCTTCCAGGCCACAAGCATACATGCTCTTCTATTTATTTATGTCTTTTTTTTCTTCTCCCTAATCTCTCTGTTCTTTCATTTTGTGTTTTTGAGACTTTCTTTCTTTTTTAAAGATAGGGTTTCATGTAAACTAGGCTAGCCTCAAATCTGCTAATGAACCTAAGGCTGGCCTTGAATTCCTAATCCTCCTGCTTCCACTAGCCAAGTGCTAGGATTATAGATGTGCACTATCACACCTGACTCAATTTTTCTTTGTTGTTTTGAGACAAAGTATCTCTACAGAGCCCTGATTGTCTTGAAACTCACTGTGTAGACCAGGCTGGCCTCAAACTCACAGAAATCTACCTGCCTCTGACTCTCAAGTACTGGGATAAGAGCACTTGCTACCACTGCCCAGCCTGTGACTCTTCATTATTTTGGTCCTCTGCAAGAACAAGTGAGTTATCGCTCCAGCCTTCTTCTTTTTTTTTCCTTGTTTTTTTCTGAGACAGGGTTTCTCTGGGTAGCCCTTGCTATCCTGGAACTTGCCAGGTTGGCTTCGAACTCAGAGATCCACTAGCCTCTCCTCCCAAGTGCTGGGATTAGAGGCTAGCCCCACCACTGCCTGGCCAGATTATTCATTTCTCACCGAGCAAACCTGTGGTGCCCCCAACACTAACTAGAACGTACCTTGGCAGTTGTGCTTTAACTTGCTTCTGACATAGATTGTGGTACCTCTCCACTTTGAGAAATCCCTGATTCAACATTCTCTGACAGACCAAGTCCATTCTTTTACAAACCTATAGGCAGAGAGGAGACAGAATTTAAAAGATAAAACCAATAACCAAAGCATTAATATGAACTTGGATGGGATGACTGAGGCGGGACGTTCTCTGCACTGGTACAGTCCCCAAAGTGCTGTCTAACCCAACTTACTGCCACTGTCATCAGTGCCATGGGATTATTATGGCCTCTCACTAAGAAATTAATGTTTGGGCAAAGAAGTATCACTTACGTAGGTGTGAAGAATATCCTGTCTGCAGTATGGAAGACCAGTAAAATGATACACCTGGAAGCTTTTAGTAGTTTGAAACACTCCCTTTTATCAAAAAAAAGTATAAATTCACATTTTAGTATAATCTCAGAAATATAAGCAGAGTGAGAAATTTTATTTCTTCTAGTGATTTGGGTCACAATGTCCAAGGCTTTCAGATGAGATGCTGTTATGTTCTCCAAAGCATCTCAATGTGCATCACAAAGACAAGCACTTCTGGGACTGTCACTACACAAGCAGAGTGCTATCTGAAAGTCTGAGACCTGATCTGTGGCTGTGGACGGTATCTAGCTCAGAGACAGCTGAGACAATCACAGCAGTGAGATTAAATCACACAGGCTAATTCCTTTGGAAAACTCTAAACCATTGCATAAAATTGTTAGGTCACCTTAAAATGAACCTGAAGCCTCTGTTCTATAGATTTAATTTCCATATTTCTGAGAAACCCTAGAATATTTCTTATCTTTTAATATTTTAAATTCGGCACATAAAACTTAGTGGTTTTAGTTTTATTCCCCCCTGAAAATTTTATAATGGTTTGATCTTCAACCTAAAGGTTACTTCTCACTGTATAGGCTAGATGCTGGAGAGCACAGCCACTGAAGCGAGTACCTACCCGGGTCATGCCGTTTTCTATCTGTCCTATTCCATCACAGCATCTATGCACACATACCTGCTATGTACTTCTCAAGATGAAGTGTCTAAGTTTATTTCTCCTGGAAACACAGGAAAACAAAAATTCCTGTACACTGAGCTGAATTTCATGAAGATTTTCATGTTTTAATATTGAATCACAGCGTGCCACATGGAACATATTAGTGAAAAGTTGTTTTCAACTGTGTAATAAAGTAAAAAATAAACTGAGGGCAGGGACACACACGAGTAATCCAGCACTCAAGAAACAAGAGGCAGGAGAGTTATTTCAAGTTTGAGGGGCACAGAGTGAGTTCCAGGTCAGCCAGGACTATGTAGCAAGAACCTGTCTCAAAAAATCCAAATCACTGCTTTTTAAGCCCACTGAGGGGTCTGTTCATTCAAAGGGAAAGAGTAATCGGGATTTAGTTTCAAGGAGAATGCAAAAGAATATTTTGAATAAAGCACAATAATCATTTCTACTTTACAGTAAATAAATTTAAAAGTGAGGTATTAAAAGTGAAGGTTTAATGTCATACACACATACTGAGAAAGACAGGCAAGGTCACACATAACAAGGCTGTCCCTGAACTTATTATGAATCAGAGTATGGTCTTGACCTCCTGATCTCCCTGGCTCAACCTCTCAAGTGCTGGGATGACAGGCATGTACATCACACATGATTCTAAACATCCTTGCATGACTATGCACATGTATTTTAGACAGAGGTATACACGGTGTGTTTTAGACAGAGACTATGTAGCTCCAGTGGGCCTGGAACTCATTACATAGACTAGGCTAGCCTCAAACTCACAGAGATCTTCCTACCTCTTAAGCGCTGGTATAAAAGGCAAGTGCCACCCCTCACTTGGCCTTTAACATGTTTTAAATGAAAATTTCTTTTTAAACCATATTTAGTGAGAAGCACTATTTTACATTTTTTCAAAGTTCTTTGATAAAAGAAAATTCTAAAAATTAACTTCACGAGACCATACAAGTAGTTATTTTAGTTGTTATTAATATATAGACAAGCTCACAGACCACATAAATACTAGAAAATGCTATGGTTGTTTTAAAATAAGGAGTGAGAAACATAGTATCTCATTAACAAAAGTATCTTCAGAGCTTAGCTGCTCTTCCAGCACTCACATGGTGGCTCACAACCCTCTGTAACTCAGTTCCAGGGGATCTGATGTCCTCTTCTGGCCTTCCTGAGCACCAGGCACACATATGGTGCACAGATACACATGCAGATGAAACACCCATAAACATTAAAAACAAAATCAAATCATAAGAATAAGTTATCTGCAATCAGGTGGCGGTGGCAGTGCATGCCTTTAATCCCAGCACTCGGGAGGCAGAGGCAGGCAGATCTCTGTGAGTTCGAGACCAGCCTGGTCTACAAGAGCTAGTTCCAGGACAGGCTCCAAAGCTACAGAGAAACCCTTTCTCAAAAAGCCATAAAAAAAAAAGTTATCTGCAGTCTTACAGAGCCCATCTTGGAAACCTCTGTGGGCTCTCTAGAATACACTTTAGACATTCAGTAACCTAATATGGAATAAACACATCACCACAAACATGAGTACTGAATTATTTTGTGAAAAATGTGAGGAAGAAAGACAGTATATTTATATGTGAAATGGAAACAGAGAGGGCTAAATTCTCATCTTCCAAAGCAGAAAGTGAAGGGAGAATGTGAACTAGAGCAGTCGAAAGGGGCACATCTGGAGCGAGAGCTGGGCCAGCAGAAGGCAAGACACTACTAAACCCTCTTCCCTCAAGTGAAGAGGGTATTTCTCGTCTCTGCAGACTCTGCAACATTACTAAGTTTTGAGATCAAGTAATTTTTTTTGAACAACCACATATTTACAAAACTCCTATGGTCAATCGATTATTAATTACTGTAACATTTGTAAGGTAATGTTCAAATTACTTGTTCTGAGTTTTGTTCCACTGGATCTAGCTGGTTCTAAGGGTCCCATTGTCTTTCTTTAACCATGCAGAAATTCAATAATGTGAATTCTTTACTAATCTGAGTAGATAAGAACCACTAATGAGAACCCAAGTACACACAAAGTCAACCAAGGGAAAAGGCACCTGACTAAAGATTTGAATTAGGCTTCTCAGGGAGACTTACATTACAGGCAATCATGTCTGTGAAAGAACAAGGTCTGGAATGAGCAAAGCACCACATAAGCACTCCTGAAAACAGATCAGATGTATAGGGAGGGTGAGAGATTTCCCAAGTCTTGAGCTTGGCAATTCAGAAAATGAGAAATCTTGAAAAAGATGGTACCCAGTCTTTTCAAAGATCTGATACTGGGGACAGTTGGCTGGTTATTTCTGTAAACATTGTAATAGTAGGGTTAAAAAATGGACTTCTGGAAACTCACCAGAGATAGCTGAAATCAATATGGATGAACCCCAGAGGAAAAAGGAAAAGATAAAAAAAATGCTTATAAATGAAGCTTCCACTGGTGTCTATAAATGGAAGCTAACAGAAAGGACAAAAACAAAAACAAAAAATAAAAAACATGTCACAAAGACAATTTAGAACAGCAACCACAGAAGCCAACATCAAAAACACACGATGCATCAGTTGACAGCGTCTCACACGCAGTTTTATTGGTCCTTCTTTCATGAATGTTCAATAAACACTGACAGTACAGACACAAAGAAATGTCATCTTTTGTTTAGGATTCAGAAAGAGACAGTCATCTTAGGGAAACTGGATTATACTCAATTTCCCCATAGCAACCACTGTTGCCAATGTATGCTACCTTGCAACTCTAAATCAGCACACTTAGGGTAAGGAGGTAGCACAGCGGTAGAGCGCAGATGCTGGGTTCAGCAGCACACCACACTGAACTTGCACCACACTGCACAGCAGAAACAATTCCCAAACTGCCTCATCTAAAGTGCAATTCTAAATTTGGGGGTATGTTAATCATTTTCCAAGGCTCAAGGAAAAAAAATGTTTCTCTGGTTCTTAATATCAACAAAAATCTTAGCAAATTGGCAGTTTACTTAAGACACAAATTAAAAATACAGAGCATAATAAACAAGAATGATGCCTATGTTAGAAACTATCAGGGTTCATAAACAGGTTAGAATGGTACAAAGGAGAGGCTGAGAGGGGTTGAGTGGGGTGGGAAAAGGCTAACTAACAGTCACTAAGCTCCATTTAGAGGCTGTAGTTACCTGAGTGCAAGGTAACTACAGACAGTGATCATATACAGTGCACTTATAAAATGTCAAAGATTTTAAATGTTTCCACTATAAAAGAAACTCCAAAGCTTTGAGATCCATATTTATCCTAATTTGGACATTACACAGCAGATATGTGTGTTCAACCCTGCTCCAAGCATCAGTGGTACATGCCTGTAATCTTAGCACTTGGAAGGAAGAGCTAGAGTAGAGCTCATGGCTAGCCTGGGCTACATACTAAGTCCAGGCCAGCTTGGACTGCACAATAAGACTGTCTCAACAAACTAATTAACTACTAGTTTTCCAAATACGCACAACATGTAGGCATCAACTTAAAAAGAATAAAGGCTGGGGTAGGGGAATGAAGTAGGAAACAGCTTTTGGCAGCACACATGATTTTTAAAAGTCATAGTCAAGTCAATTTAAACATGCTAGTTATAAAGATCAGTATACATAACAGATGTATCCATTAACATTTTTCAAGTTATTTTGTATGCATCTATCCCTGTGTACTATGTGTAGGTATGATACCTACAGAGGTCAGAAGATCCCATGGAACTGGAGTTACAGGTGGTTGTGAGCTGCCACATGAGTGCTGGGAATGGAATCCTGATCCCCTGGAAGACCAGCAAGTGCCCTTACTTTCTGAGCTGTCTCTCCAGTCCCAGTTTTTCTCGTTTTATTGAGAAGAAAAAATAAATGCTACATAAGAATACTTGGAAAATATAACCCTCCCCCCAAAACAAAACAAAACAAAGGGAACTAATGGAACCCACTATTGTACAGGAATGACAATGCTGTTTTAGTATTAGGAAACAGATGCAGGTTTCCCTAATTCATTAATTAAGCAGGATTTAAAATGTCATGTTTATCCTTTTTTTAAATCATTTTTTTAACTTAAGTGGCAATAAATTCTTTTCTTCACATCTTTGTTTTTTTGAAAAGATTTTTTTTTTCTTCTTAAATTGGTGTTTTGCCTGTGTGTATGCCTGTGTGAGGATGTTGGATCCTGGAACTGGAGTTACAGTCAGTTGTGAGCTGCCATATGGGTTCTGGGAATTGAACCTGGGTCCTCAGGAAGAACAGTCAGTGCTTGTAATGGCTGAGCCATCTCTCCAGCCTCCTTTCACATAAATTTGTTTAGAATTTTCTTAGACTTGTCACCATGGCCTTTCTTGACAATGCGAAACAACTACATGATAAATTTGTGAACCTTGCAATTTTCCTCTAATATGTCTGAAGTCAAGTTTTAGTTAATTCTAAGGTAGACACTTGGCTCAGCAGCTTATAAAATATGATGCCTTTTAATTTGTAGCATGTCCTTCTCTGATGACTGAGCTGTCTTCAATCTTGTTTAAGACACTGTAAAGACTTTCTATGTAACTCACAGATTACTGCAATAACATACAGTCGATGAAGAGACACTCCTATTTCATAAATACTGAGATATGAAACACTAGCTTGGAATCAAGGAAATTGTGTAATACAGCTCAGTTTTTATAACATATCCTTTGGTGCTCTAGAGTTTTTTAAAAAATGAAGCACTTGATGTTTTTCTCTAAATAACTCAAAAGCTATCATTAAAGATTCACTGCCTGAGTTCAAACTACTGATAGAAGTCTATAGAGTAGAACTTCCTTTTTACTTGTTCTAACTGGGACAGGGTTCTGAGTATAGCCCAGGCCTATTTGAACTTGGAGCAATCCTCCTGTCTCAGCTTTTCAAGTGCTGAGATCACAATTATGTGCTATTATATCTGACTTAAACAGATTTTACAAATTATATGCTCTGAACTCTTCAAAAGATCAATAGCAGAAAAGAATGAAAATGTGGAATATGCTAGAGCTTAATTCTTTATCAGATCCAAGATGCTCCTCCCCCCAAAGAAAGCTATGGAAGACATTTTGAGGAAACCTGAGAAAGCTGAATATAAGATGGTATGGTAACTCCCTGGAAATAGATGACAGTGGTTATATGAAGCAAGTGTTTAGAGGTACATTTTATATTTGTGCTCTTCAAATGGGTTAGTAAAAGGCGAGCTCTATCTTTGCCTGTGTTTGTGCACCTAAAGTGCTCCACCCCCACTTAGAGCAAGACAATGAGCAGACAAGAGAGGGAGCCAAGGCAAATGTCCCTGAAATGAATGACAGATGAAAAGTCATTTATAAAATGAATAATGAATGAGGACATCCATTCTGCCTGCTTTCTTTCCTATTTACTTTTTCAGGGAACCCATTTTCATTTCCCTCAACCAAAGAAGAATCAACTTCCCAAGTCTTACAAAACAGTATTTTAACATCTCCTAAAAAGTGATGTCCACCTTACACAGACTGCCTCACAGCACTTGAGCTAGTGCACAGTATATTTATATGTTGGGGTGATTTGCTTGCATGCATGTCTTGTGCACCATGTGCCTTTGGAGGCCAGAAAAGGGCATCGGATTCTTGCAATTGGGTCATGGACAGTTATGAGATGCCAGCCTTTGAGTGCTGGGAATCAAACCCAGGTTCTCTCGAGGAGCAGCCAGTGCTCTTAACCACTATGGTATATTATATACACCACATGTACATCATAATTCTCAATCATCAGCAGGCAGAATTATAAGAAATATTTTATCTTGGGTGGTTTGTCCCCTAGATATTTACTTGAAAGAAAATATAAATTCCTTTCACATTAGCCTAGGACGAGTCTATTCCCAGGACTCCTGTGAAGTCAGAGGAAAGACTTTCAGATTTCTCTGTTATCAGGGCCATCCTCAGTAAAGGAAGTGAACACTGATTAAATGAGGGTACTTTATGCATCATTAATTGTTTATACTATGCTAATTTATTCAGAATTTTTTTGAGGGGCTAGAGAGATGATGACTCAGCAGTTAAAAGTGCTTGCTGTTCTTCTAGAAGACCGGTTTGGTTCCTAGCATGACATAAGGGGGCTCATAGTTGCCTGTAACTCTAGCTACAGGGAAACCAACACCTTCTGGCCTCTATAGCAACTGCATATATGTGGCCGGCACAGACACAAACACACACATCTAAATAAAAGCAAAACAAATCTTAAAACATGTTTTCCTTGAGCTAAGAATAGTGGGGCATGCTTGTAACTGCAGCTCTTAGGTGGTGCTGTCAGGAGGAGCCAGAGTTTCCTAGTGTGAACCGCCCTGAGCTATCGCAGGCCTGTCAACCTTTCACTCTCACATATATGAGTTCAGTGGTGTATGTATGCCACCCCACAGACATGTATGTACATGACAACATCCATACACACGCACACAAATAAAAAAAATTTAAAGTCTTGTAAAGTATTTTTCATGTTGGGAGTGAATTAAAAACCTGAAGAAAAAAAAGATCTAATCTAGTTCAGGCAAATAATAAGCACCACTTTTTCAGTAGTTCGTGTAAGTTATACAGAAAACCCCTTCATCTCACAATGATGTGACTTTCTATTGTTTATTCACAACAGTGAAATGTTTTCAGAACTATTTTGTTCAACACTGAAACCTTACACTGTATCACAGACTCCGGAAGGCCCAAATGAGGCACGGTGAATAAGGGAGACTAGGGATGGGGAGGATTACCAACACTGACCTTATTTCTCCCTGGGTACATGCACCTTCACAGGTGAACACACATGCATACAAATCAGGAAGAGTCATGTCATATAAGAAGTCAGATGTATCTGCACTCCGTGTGCTGTCATTGGGATCTGGAATGTCTCCCAAAGTCCATGTGTGGAGACTTGGTCTCCAGCTTGACACTGTTAGGGGCTGCCCAAAACATTAAGACATGTGGCCTACTAGTGGGTTCTAGCTCACAGGAGCCATATGTTGGGGGACTGTGGAAACCCAGCTCCTCTTCCTCCCCACCTACCACAGAGTGAACATTTGCTGCACTAGGTCCAGGGGTGCAGTATGTTTGCACAGTAAAGAACTAGAACCCCAAGACTCCCAAGAAAAACCATTCTCCTCCCCAGCCAATTTCTTCCTGGCCTCTTGTGCTGACAGAAAGCTGACCACCACCTTGATAAACTGAATATATGAATTCTTACACCACTGAACAAGATTATAGCCTGTGCACATAAATCCAATTCAAATATTTTAGAAGCAAAAGAGACCATTTCATAGAAGTTTCCTCCAAACTCCTGCTTCTAGCATTTTGTACTGAGTAAACCCATCATCTCAAGCCTGCCAGAGCACAGAGGCTCCTGGTTTCTTCGTATGAGTTGATGGCACCTCACTAAAACTTTCTGTGATTCTCTTCTGGACTTCAGTCAGTATTCCTAACTTCCTTTCTATCCTGACTGTACTCACTACATTAGAGTTACTTTTACAAGAGTCTGCTTTCCAAGTAAGTTTAAGCTCCACGAGGATAGGAGGGTTCAAAGGATCCAAGGTTCAAGGTTACCCTTGGTTACATAACAAGTTTGAAGTTAGCCTGAGCTACATGAGACCCTACTTAAAAACAAAACAACAACAAAAACCCAAAGCAAAAAAAGTTTGCTTGAATCCTTCATTTTTAAAAATTAATCTTGGAGAGATGGGGAGATGGCCCAGTGCACAAGCTAAGAACCCGAGTTAGGACAGCTAACAACCACTTTAAAATAACCCTGCTTATGCAAACAACCCTATGTAAAATCAGAGACTTGACAGAGTTGCAAGATGGACACCCTCCATGAGGACTCCTACACCCCCTGTGAGAATACAGCTCCAGTGATCCAAGACTGTAGCAGGTACTACTTAAAACTTGGGCAGCTCCTGATAGTGCCAAGCTGGAGACCAAGTCTTTAACCCATGGACCTTTGGGAGACATTCGAGACCCAATGACAGCACAGGGGATACAAATACAGCTGGCTTCTTCTATGAAATGATCGAAGCTGTTTCCCCTTCTTTTCTTGTATGCATGTGTGTTCACCTGTGTAGACACATGTGCATGCTGAGAAGATTAATGTTGGTAAATTTCCACAACCTCTCTTCCTTTATTCTTTTGAAGCACAGTCTCTTAAACCCAGGGCTGCCCAATACCAGCGAGGCTCGTGGCAGCTTGTTTCAGAGATCTCTCCCTAAAGAGGCTAGAATTACAAGTGGGCTGTCATGCCCACCTGGTATATGTCTGGGTTTGGGGATCTGTTTTAATGTGTGTGGTTTTTTTTTTTGTTATGCAAGACAGGGTTTCTCTGTAACTTTGGAACCTGTCCTAGAACTAGCTCTTGTAGACCAAGATGGCCTCAAACTCAGAGGTCCACCTGCCCCTACCTCTTGAGTTCTGGGATTAAAGGCGTGTGCCACCACCGCCCAGTGGGTTTGGGGATCTGAACTCCCATTCTTATGACTGCTAAGCAAAAGTTGTAACTGAGTCCATGTCAAGTCCCTATTCTGCTAATGTTCTTAGATATTTCTCCTCATCAAAGACTATTGACCCTAGAGAATATCAAAAATAGTTTCTTACACTTCATTTTTCTGTGGAATAAAGTTCAAGTATAGGTGGAAACTACCCAACAGCACATTTAAAACTTTACATTCCCAGATTCAAGCTCATGCCAACCCCTTTCAGCCAACCCTCCAAGGTTCTTCAGTACTTTCTAGGGTTTACTTGCAGGTAATGTCCTACTTGTACTACCTGGAGAAAACCATGGTCCTGAAGAAGTTTTCTTGCTTAACTTCAACACTCTGTTATTTATGCTTTCTGCCTTTATTACTCTGGTGCTTCATAACTGTGTTGGGAAGGGTATGTCCACTGTGTCTCCACAATGACACTGTGACAGGACTGTTGGTTGTCAGGAAGAATGAGCAGAGGGAGGAACTGTCCTCACAGATTACTTATTCCTTACCTGTATTTAAGTACCTGCTGCAGAGAGCTAGGAGGAAAACAAAACCCACAACACTGTATACTCTGTAAACAGGGTGGTGGGAGTCCTGGGGTTTCCAAGACCCTTTCAGGATTCTGCATGGGCAATCTATTCTCATAATGGAAAAGAGCAGACTCTTTCACTTGCTCCCAGGTATCCAGCTGAGGTTTCTAGAGCAACACAGTAATGTGATGCATCATTACTCTGACAGCTAATGGATGTGTGCTTTGTATTCTTGTGTTTTATGGGATTTTCTAAGGTAAGCTCTTGGGATCATTAATAACCTTTAAAAAAAGAGTACAAAGGTATACTGAGACAAAAAGCTCAAGAACTTCTAGCATATAGTGAGAAACAAAGCAAAGCAATTGGAAAAATTGCCATTTCAAAGCAAAACAAAAAGGCCTCTGCATTGTTCTTCATATTTCTTTCTACCAACCCAATCTATAACTAAAGTTTTCTAATATGTTAAAGACAAACAAACCAACCAACCATGAAAGGAACTATAAACAGCAGAGTCTACTCTCTAGGGTGATCTAGACAAGTCTCTTGGGGCAGAGCATGGCTTTATATACTTGGCTGCTGCCTGGAAATATCTAATTTCAGGCAATAAGAATTCTTATTTCTTTAACACGCAGTCATATTTATGTTCTGAAATACTAATAGTTCCACTCTACTCTCAAGAGCACTGCTTGAATTACAGGGGAAACCACTGACAGTATCAACTGTCTTGAAAATCTTCTCATGTACATGTTCAAAGTTAACTTGGATATGCTCCCTCAGGGTAGAATCTCAATTCTTACCCATGGCTACTTGTTTCAAAGTCTCTCAAGCACTGATTAAGGGGTCTGGGTAACACACCAAAGCTGCATCAGCACTAATGTCTTACTGGGAAAGCAACCAACTCAAAGTATATACCTTGCCATTTGAAAAGTTGTATTCAGCCAAATACATTTCAATACATTATAGAAATTAAATATTTAAAACTATTTCTGTGGAACCAGAATTTTTCAGGCTGCATATGTTTGTGGAGCAAAACTTAGTGGTAGAAAGAGAGCCATTTTAATAAAGCATTCAGACAGACCCTTAGAAACCAGAAGATTGGCAAATCAAATTTCAATTATTTATGGTTACAGGAGGCAAAGACTATCACCAACTAACCTGGAAAAAAAATTGAAATATATTCTTGTAGCAACTTCAGGTCAGAGATCTTTTATAGAAAATACAGAATACTGAGTGCTTGAATTATGTGCCTAGAATAGGGAAAACTGACGTCCTAGAGGATGAGGTCTATCTAAGTGATGCATAGACTAGCCCATGGATCACAATTTTGCTTTGTGGAAACTAATTGTGTTCTTAATATCACTCCCTTCTGAGCTTAGCCAGCCTTACTTCTTACTCAAGAAAACACAATGGAAGGAACTTGAGTAATGTATATAGCAGATGCCAGCACACACACTTAAGTCTCTTGATTTTTTGGCAAACAATTTAGGTAAAAATAACCATTTAAATTGAAACAATATATACAAAGAGCCTAACCAGGCACTGTTTCTTTTCTATCAATTTCACAAAAAAGATCATAATTAAATTAATGCTGACACCTAGTGACAAGAAAGAACATTTGTATTTTGTGTTACTTGAATTGTATTTTCTGAAACCAATGAATCTAAAACCAAAGATCCATCTTAAGTCACATAAAAACCCAGGAACATTAGGTAAAGAAAGGAAGGAGACCTCCTTGTCTCTAAAACCGTATGTGCAAGCATAAACCGGCTGGGAAGTGGGAACGGGAGCACCAGAGGGACTCCTGATGAAAAACGTCTTAAATGATAAATCTGTAACACTCACTAGGCCAGGAAAAAAAGCTTAAGATAGAAAAAACAAGTTCTAACTGACAGGCGCTCATCTGGCAGGTGCAAGGCTGAGTTGGAACTCTAGGACAGTGAAACCAGTAACAGACACATAACAAACAGACAGACAAACATCAATGAAAGAAGAAAGAAAAAACTGAGGAAAATGACTAACACAGAAATAAAACCCAGTTTTTCTCCACACTTAACAAAACAACTGCAGACATCCCAAGGTTCCCAAAGCCATTGTCTGGCCGACTGGCTCAGTGCAGGGAAATGCCATGCCCAAATGCCATGTACATAAAGCAAAAATTGTGGTCAGATGCCAGTCTTTATAAAATATAAAGTAATATTTACGATCCCACATGAAATTCTAGGATGATGTTTTGAAAACCAAGGATACTGTATTCTGAAATACCTACTCCCAACTGAAGAAATTTTCCCATTCTGGAGACTGGCATGGTTGAACTGCTGTATGGACCAGGGGAAAACACACACACACACACACACCCTGCCCACCGTTTGAATGAATGATTATAGGCTGTTTGAAGATGATTTCCTCTGAAATGCGATTACTGTCCATTTGGAGCTGAAGTACAGGTCTAAAATATGGCATATAGATTATTTAAGAAAATGCTACACACAGCACATTCAGAAAGATGTCTTTGTCCTTTTATAAACAATTCCGAAGACATCTAGTGACTACACAGAACCAGCTCGCAATCACTTCAAAATGTCCACCTCCTTCAATTTCCTGACTACTTAAAGGATAAATTCACTGGAAGGAAGTGAGAGACCTTCCTGAACCAAGGAATTCACTAAATCCTCGGTCAAACCTCTGCGAGGTAGCAAAATTCTAAAGGCATTTTTTTTTCTTTTTAAATCTTAGATAGAACGTGTTATTTTTAGGGTATAAATAAACCACTCGGACGGTGGGGAGGGTGGGCTTGAAGCACTTGTTTAAAAAATGATGGCAAAACCTGGGGGAGGCGGGTAACAGCCTGTCAAGGGGCAAGTTGCTCCACGATGGTTAGATAGGAAGTGACGGGGAGGCAAAGCCGAACTGGTCATCTCCCAGGGCTTTACTTAGCGGTCAGCTAAGGCTCGGGTTAGAGCCACGAATACACTGTGCAATTTTAGAACCTCAACGGGAGTTCGCGGGGAGGGGGGCGGGGGGTAGACCAAACCTACTGCACCCTTTTCAACCAGGAAGCTTGGGGTGGCCGGAGGAACAATACACTACTCTTGCAACACAAGCCCAGCCTAGCAGGGATCCTCTGCCTACTTGGGAGTGTGCACCCGAAAAGCCGGGCGCGGGGGACGGGGCGGGAAGTCGAGGCAGGCCGCCAGCTCCCTCGGGGATCCCTGCTCCGCCGGGCGGTGGGCACCAAGCCTCAACTCCGTTACTTCTCGCCGGCGGGCGCGTCCCGGGATGGGGGCGAGGAGACCCCCCCAAAGGCGCGGAGCCTCGCCCTCCCGGAACTCGGGAGGTGCAGCAGCAGCAGCCGGCTGGCCGGCACCGGGGATACTGCCCGGCGGCAGGAAGGGGCGCGCTCCGGGTCCCGCGCCGGCCGAGGGTCGCGGGGGGCCCTCGGCCCGGAGGCCGCGGAGGCGGGGTCCCGCGGGGGGCGGGGAGGCTCACCAGGCGGAGCTGGCTAATTTCGTCGTAGGACATAAAGCTGAGTATGTTCTCGATGGCTACGATGGGCAGCGCCACCAGTGTGTTGTTTTGAGGCAGGTGGTCCGGAGCCAGCGCGGGCGCCGCGGGTGCCTGGGATCCCGGCTGCGGGGCCTGCGACGGGGTCGGCGGGGGCTGTCGCTGAGCGGAGCCGGAGGCCGAACAGGAGCCGCCGTCGCCGTGGCTGCCGCCTCCTTCCTCAGCCATCCGCTCTTCAGACGCCGCCGCCATCTTGGAAGTTTGAGTCCTTCCTCCACTGTAAAGGGACCAGGACACTTCCGGTGCGTCACTTCCTCCTTCTGCCTCCTCGGGGCGGGGGTGGATGGGCAGAAGGAGAGGGAGGAGCTTGTGGGATGACAGGAGGAAAGGGACCCGCGCTTGCTGTGCATCCCATGGAAAGGAAGATGCTGTACAACTCAAGAAAGGTGGTCTTCGCAATGATCAAAGATTCTGTAAACCCGAGAAAGGCGGTCATCGTAGTCCCTTATCTGATTGGAAACTACCTGAGGGTAGCGGAGCGCACCTTGTTAAACTGAAAGAAACTGGGCCAGTTTTATTTCAAAGCAACTCGACAAAGGATGAGAAAAACCATGCTATCTTCCTAAGTTTAGGTGGAAATTTGCATTTAGAACAGCATTTCCCAAGAGTCATTGTAATAATTTCAGCATAACAAAGGAATAAACTACCGCTACTTAAAAACTACAAGACAGTAGACAAGCCCTAAAAACACGTTAGTGAAATAAAACCAGAGTCACATACTGTATGACTACTTTTTGATGAGATGTCTCATATAGGCACATCCATAGAATCAGGGACCAGAGAGATGTCCCAGAGGTTAGAGCACTTGCTGCTCTTTAGAGAACCTGAGTTTGGTTCCCAGCATCCACAATGGGTGGCTTGCACCTGCTCAGCTGAAACAGAATATCTTAGTGGTTGCTGGAAACTGAGGATAAGGGAAGGGACAGTTAGCAGGTACATCGTTTCTTTTTGTGGATAACGAGAAAGTGGAATTAGAGGCCAGAAAAATGACTTAATGGGTGAAGACACTTGTTATTAAACGGGACCATCTGAGTGTGATCTCCAGGACCCACACGGGGAAAGGATAGAACAGACACAGGCCCAAACAAATAAATATAATTTTAAAATGAGATTAGGGGCCTGGTGGCATGGCTCAGGGGTTAAGAGCACTTGTTGTTCTCGCAGAGGACCTGCGGTGCACACATGGCAGCTCCGTGCAGAGATATACATGTCAGCAAAACGCTAACGCACATGAAATAAATCTAAAATACGTTTTAATGGAATTAAATGGTGGTAGTGGATATACAACCTCGTGAAAATACAAAAAACACTGCCTTGTATGCTTTAACGACTTGTTTTAAATTTCTGCACCTATGTACTTATGTATATGTGAGTATGGCTATGTAAAGATGCCAGAAGAGGGGGTTAGAGCTTCCGGAGCTGGAGTTATGGGCAGTTTGAGCTGAGCAATATGGCCGCCGGGACCCAAGCTCAGATCTTCGGGAAGAGCAGCAGGTGCCCTTAGCCTCTAAGCCATCTCTCCAGCACCAAATTGTATGCTTTTTCTTTTTAAAAAAAATAATGACTTTTATTCTATGTGTCTTATCCAACAAAACAATCTATTTAGACAACCACTGAAAAGACGCTAAACCTGAAGCCTAGCACGTGGCGAGGTGCAGCACACAGTCTCAAACTAAACCCCCGCGTGATACATATTAATTGCAAAAAGTGAAAAGTATGATACAGAAATTCAGCAAACAGGTTCATAATCAAATGATTAAGAATACCACCACAAGCTGTGGGAGGAGCCAACATCACAGGTCTCTTTACTAGGACACCCTGTCAGTGACCCAACATAATGTAGTAGTCATGCATAAAAACACAAAATCTGCATTTGAAGTCAACAGACTTAGGTTGACCCAACATAATGTAGTAGTCATGCATAAAAACACAAAATCTGCATTTGAAGTCAACAGACTTAGGTTGGACTTTGTAGTGGTTTGGAGGAGAATGTTTCCTAGAAGTTCAGGTATTTGAACACTTAGTTCCCAGTTGGTGTTGCTGTTTCGGGATCCTTTGGGAGGCGGGGCCCTGCTGAAGGAAGCTGTCAGTCACTAGGGCTGGATTTTGATTGTCCTCTCACCCAACTTCCACTTCCCTTTCTGGTTTGTGCTTGCTCCTACTGCCATGCTTGCCGCTTGATGCCATGTCTCCCCACCACGGGGGACTCTTTTTTATATTGTTGCCATAGTCATGGTATTTTATCACAGGGACAGCAGAGTAGCGGACACAGACTTGAACTTTTGAGATCTCTGCCACCCATGATTCCATTTCTTAAAGGTCTCATCCGTGATGATCAAGGTTCCAGTGCATGTGCCATGATGAACAAACTCAAACCAGACCCATATCATAGAAGGGTTGGTTAGTATTCAATAGGTATTTTATGTATATTTGTTTCTAGATGTTTGCATATTTATAATGTGTTAATTTTCTCTCCTCTAATAGACTGCAATTTTACTTTTGTGCCTAGGGCATTGCTACCTCTTTGGAGGACCAGTTGCAATTTAGTCTAAATTGAAATCATTTTCTACCTAGTTTTATTCCAGTTGGAAGCTTCCTCGATGGGTTGAGTTGAGACAGAATTTCTATAAGTGGAGTCATGCTTTGAGTACCTTATGGGAACTCTCACTTGAGGAAACACACAGGAAATCTTATAAGGAGTGAATCATCATTCTCTCATTTAACTCATGTATTTTGCTAATCGACTCATTACACCCAGTTGTTTGTATGGCGTGAGCCTACAAAAAGCAATCCTACTCCATAACTCTGCACATGTGGACGACTGGTTAATAGCCAGGTCTGTGGTCTGAGCAACAGGACACGAGCTTGGGCATAATTTTAATCAGTTCTTGCCACTCAGATCATTCACTTTCCCCCATCTCTTTATAGGCACTATATTTCCACCCTAACGTTTCCTGTGCCTGTTTGAGGTTATTATTTGTTTCGGAGGCCTTCAGGATTGAACTCACAGTCCTGTGTGTGCTAGCCAAGTACTCCGCCATCCAGTTATAGCCATAGCTCCTACCAAATTTTCCATAAAGAGAATTTCAAAGCAAATGGTAGTTTTGTTTTAATTTTTAAAAAATCAATCTTTATTTTGGATGTACTTCCCAATGCAAACGAATATGTGCACTCGTAGGAGAAGCTCTGAAGTCCAAATGTAGCTTTGGGTCAGTCAGCTATCAAAGGTACTTTACAAGGCAGGGGATTCGAGTAGGGGATGGACACACAGTTCTCAAGAGCCACGTTTCCCAGTGTCACACCTGTGAAAATGTGAAAGAGAATAATACCTTCCTTACACAGCTGGTGCAAGGGTAAATGGAGACAGTGAGTGAGCGGCGCCTTTATTTATTTATTCATGTAGTTTGGTGATGGGGATGGAGTCCAGGATCTTGCCTGTGATAGGCAAGTTCTCCCCAGCCTTATTTGTTTATCAGTTTATTTCTGCTGTGTTTTGTGAGACAGGGATTCTCTAGCCTCAAGCCTGCAGTCCTCCTACATTCTGGGATGCAAGCTTGCGCCACCATGCACAGCATTAAAACCAATTTACTGTAACGCGGACACCGTGAGTCATTCTATCCACTCCATTCCCATCTTCCTGTCTTTCGGATCAGGGTGCTTGAAGGGGGAGGTGGTGAGGCTGGGTGTGGTGGGAGGTGATAAGGGGAGATCAGACTTGTCCAATTTCACTTCCACACGACATTGGGTTTATGTATAAAAGAGAAAGAGATAACCATACCTTTTTTTTCCCTGATACATGGTAGGAGATCTATAATGTATAAAGAAGGAATAAAGTGTGAACTCTTATCCTAAATAATGAGGCTTTGTGTTTTTGTGAATTGCAATCACCTACTTTAAAAGAAAAAGATTTATTTTTCATTTTATGTGTGTGAGTGTTTTGCCCGCCTATGTCTTTGCACCGTTCCATGCAGTACCCGCAGAGTCCAGGAGAGGGCGTCAGATTCCCCCTGGGACTGGAGTTACAGTTGTGAGTAGCCATGTGGATGCTAGGAACTGAGTTCAGGTCTGCTAAGAAAGCAGCCAGGGCTCTTAAACTGCTGAGTCATCTCTCCAGCCCCACCTTTATGTTCAAAGATCCATCTTTTGGAAATGAGGAGATAGCTCAGTTGGTAAACTGAGTTTGCCAAGAAAGCATGAGAGCTTGAGTTTAGGTTCCCAGGGCCAATGTAATTAGCCAAACCCTTCAGCACCCGGGCAGTGGGGAGGTGGAGAGGAGGGATCTTGGGCTTGCTGGCTTAGCCAGTCTAGCTCCAGGTTCAGTAAGAGGTACTGTCTCAAAAAATAAGGTGGAAAGCAATTGAGAAAGACACTCAACATTGACCTCTGGCCACCACATACATGTACATTTGTGCAGGCACATGAATGCACACACACCCCCACCCCCAATCTTTTGAGTAGAAGAGACAGTTCCTGTCTTTGCCAATATTTAAAATTGAACTATTAAATGCATTTAAAAAATTAAAGTTTTGACTCCAGAGAAAGAATCCACTACATGTTCAGTTCAGGAAATGTTGCGGGGAGGATAAAACACTGGGAGGATGCTAGGCTATAAGTAATGTTTCCTGCTACTGGGTATGCAAGGAGTCTGGCTACAATATTAGCTCCACAGGTAGGAGCTGGATTGATCTTGTTGATCTGGCTGGCTGGACTGGCATCTCCTTATTTCTCTGAGAGAACTCTTGCTGAAGTTGTATGTTCAGAAAGCAACTCAGCTAACAGTGTTTCCCTGCCTTCAGAAAGGTGTGCAAACTCAAGGCACGGGGGCGTGCAAATAGAAGAAGCAACTTCTGATCTGGAAGATCAGAGAAAGCGCCACACAGGTGGTTGTTCGGTCACAGAGAAAGCGCCATACAGGAGATTATATGGTCACTGGTACATGCTTAGTTGGTCCCATTGATTTGGGCTTGTGGTGAGAAATACATGAGACGGAGTAAATTATGAAGAATAGAGAGAGTTCTTAGTCCTAAGAGCGTTTTAATGGAAGATGGTTAGGAACAAGTTGATATTTGAGTCTCTGTATCTCAATTTAACCGCAGACCAAATAGGCACTCTCAGTTCCTGCGTCCTTGTGTTAGGGATCAGTGTTGCTCAAAACTGGGGCCAGAAATTACCACCGAAAGCACCTCAAGTGTTTATTTACAATGAAGTTTGCCAGGCCTTGCTTGAGCTCCACCAAATCAGAAACTAGAGAAAACATGTTTTTTCAGGTGTCTTCGCTGCACATGAGCCCGCACCTGTTTCATGTGCGTATTACAGAGTCCAAGCTTGTTCACAGTACTTTAGTGCTCAGACTTGCTGAGCAGTTAACTAAAAACATTCCTTTTGGCCACTTCTTGCAACTTCAGGCAACGGCCCCCATCTTAGCTTTCACAAAGCTCCAGGGAAGAATAAACCTGACTGTTTTGTTAAATAAATGTTTAATGTCCTCCTGTATAGACTTGTAATTCTTCTCACAACCTTGTCTCATTTGTCTCTGAGTGCCTCAAGTATGTGGCATGATGCGCTGGAATAGTAGAAGCTTATAAATGTCTATGAATTTGGGCCTCAGGAGATGGTTCAGCAGGTAAAAGTGCTTGCTATACAATCCTGATGACCTGAAGTTGATCCCTGAATCCATGTTAAGAAAAGTCAGATGGAGCTAAAGAGAGGGCTCAGCAGTTAAGAGCAACTGATTGCTCTTCCTGGGTCCAATTCCAAGCACCCACATGGCGGCTCACACCTTTCTGTAATTCCGTTTCAGGGGACCCAACACCATGGCAATGCACATAAAAATAAAATAAAGCTGGGCAGTGGTGGCACATGCCTTCAATCCCAGCACTTGGGAGGCAGAGGCAGGTGGATTTCTGTGAGTTTGGGGTCAGCCTGGTCTATAGAGCAAGTTTCAGGACAGCCTGGGTTAGACAGAGAAATCCTGTCTCAAAAAACCGAGAGAGACAGAGAGACAAAGGCAGAGAGAGAGAGAGAGAGAGAGAGAGAGAAAGAAGTCAGTGCAGAGATGTGTGTCAGTAATCCCAGTGCTCCTAGCATAAAAAGAGAGGCAGAGAAAGGAGAATCAACTGGAAGTTCCTACATACAACACAATGTCAGAAACAAGAGAGACCCAGCCTCAAAACAAGGGGAGAGAACCAATCCCTGAAAAGTTGATTCCCACTTGCCCACTGTAGTATGAACATACACACATACACACACATTCACACATACATGTACACACACATGCCCACAAGCAACACATGCACACATTGTCACACTCAGTACACACACATTCACACACGTACGCACACACATGCACACATAGTTGCACACACACACACCCCTTTAAATATCTATGAATTTGTATTTGAAATACTTGGTCATGAGTATTTGAAATATTAGTCTAGAAAAGAGATAGATGTCCTGCTGGCTAACAGTGGAAGACAATGGCCTACCGTTTTCAAGGCTTGAGCAATGGTAAAGTCACTGTCAGCCGTATGGACCACAAGTGATGGATAGATAACCTGAAGGACATTATTTTCCAAGCCAAGTCCTAACCAGCCAACTTCAGGATCACAAATGTTTTTGACTTAAGACTAACTAAAACATGCTGTCTACTGAACCTTTGACAAAATATATGGTCCCAGAGATGACATGTCTCATTAACTGCTCAGTTTTTTTCTAAATGTGACTTCATTGTTTGGGATGTTAAGCCATAAGTGATGGTTTAACCACTAGGTTGATTCTACAGTGTTAAATTGAAGGTAATCCCTACAGCAACACTTTCAGTTTAGTGTCTCCTGTCTGTCCTGTACCACTGCTGGGGGCTTATTTTGGACTTCAGTATCAAAACCAGGTACAATAAGAACACATGAAAGGGCAGATCAAGCTAAGTGAGTCTACCATCTACCAGGACAGGAAAAGCCAAGAGCTGATAAAGGCGGAGTGCAGAGCTGGAGGCATAAAATAAAAGAAGATATAGGGGAAAAAAGTAGAGGTAGAGGTGTCTAAAATGTTTTCTTTTTGTAAAAGTTAAATTGCTTTCTCTCTCTCTCTCTCTCTCTCTCTCTCTCTCTCTCTCTCTCTCTCTGTGTGTGTGTGTGTGTGTGTGTATGCATAGGCAGGCACACACCACAGCTTACGTGTTGAAGTCAGAGACATCTTGCAAGAATCAGGTCTCTACATCCACCATGTGGATACTATAATTTGAACATTGGTGGCAAGACCTTTTACTCACTGAGCCATTTTGCAGGTCCTGAAATATTTCTTGATCTTGTTGGCAGGGTCTGAACTAATAGTTATGGTTTGGATGTGAATGTATCTTTAAAAACAGAGGTCAAGAAACCATTGTAAAAAGCTAGATGTCTCCTTTCCTGCCCAGGTGCTGAGCCTCTTATAGCATTGTTTACTCTGAAATTTAAAAGATTCATTGCCCTTTGTGGATTCATTCTGAGTTAAGAAAAATCAGGTGTGATCAAGGAAGACCATCTGAGAAATCTCTGGCAGGAACAGATGGCCCAGATGTCTGAGTTCTACATCTAGAACAGATTCAAGATGCTGCCTGAGATGATGAAGACTCACAGGATACTCCAGTCAGGACTTGATCATAACTCTAAATTTTCTTTAGGTCCCCATAAGATTATCAGCGCCCCCAACCAGCCGGAAGTAGCCTGGAATACTATGCCCACATTCCCAAAACATGGACTATGGATATTTTCCTTTGTTTAAAAAAAAAAGAGGGGGAGTGGTGCAGGAGAATTGTCTGTATTCTGTCAATCATGTTTTAAATAAACGCTGATTGGCCAGGCAGGGAGTATAGGTGGGAAAACCAGACAGGAAGTAGAGGTGAGAACAGGAGAATTCTGGGAAGCAGGAAGCTCTCTTGGCACTCCTGCCTGGACCACCAAAGAAGCAGGATGTGACCTGCCCCGCTGAGAAAGGTACTGAGCCATGTGGTTAACATAGATAAGAATAATGGGCTATATAAGTTATAAGAGCTAATACGAAGCCTGAGCTAATGGGCCAATCAGTTTATAACCTAATGTAGACTCTGTGTGATTTTCTTTGGGGCTAAACGGCTGTGGGGACTGGGCAGGACATAAACCCCAAGCAGGCCCTCATGCTACAGCCCTTGAAAGGTATTTTATGCACAGCACTGTCACAAAATTCTAGGTGCACACAGGCAGCACACATTCTGAGTGCCAGCCAAATGGTGTTAGTGTATCAGTTATCTTTTATGCTGGGATAAAAGGTATTAGGTACAACCTAGAGGAAAAATTGCCCATTAGGATGGAGTAGCCAACAATCGAGTATCGTAAGGGTCTTCACAATCTTAACTATGTTATTCTTTTCACAGGACATCTTGCCCAGTGGCTGGGAGCGCTATTTGTCAGAACGATAGTTTCAGAAGTCACCACCGAGAATGCTCAGCCACAAATGGGACAATATCATCCTCCCTACAAAAAAGGGGGGGGTTGGGCAGCGATCATCAGAGAAGAAGAGGTGGAGATGGTAAGAGCCAGAGGTCCAGGAAGGACGGAGTGAATCAGTGGCCTCTGGATCTCACAGGCCTGCTGCACTCATGAACTCACAGAGGCTGTGGTTGCTGTACAAGACCAATGCAAGATCAAGCCAGCCGACATTCCAGCATGGACCTGGGAGAGACACATGAGCTCCATCGCTGTCTGAGGAACTATTGACAATTGATAGCTTTTGGAAGAGGGAGAGGCAGTTTTCTTTTAGGGAGTGGTCTCCAGTAGATTATTATGCTCGAGTGGATGTCCCTAAACCCTTGGGTATATGAGCAATACAAATTTGACTCTGTGGGTTATAAAACAACAACAACAAGGGATACAGAAATAGGAGGGTGTTAGGAGTCAATATGAAAGGAGTTAGAGAGAGGAGTAAGGGTGAATATGGTAATACATTTATGCAATTATAACATTCTCAAATACATTATATCTAATAATAAGAAATCTCTGCAGAGAACAGGAGGTATGGGCTGATGAGAAAGGCACAGGTTCTAGACTGGACTCTGATACTAAATGTGGACTTGCAGCGACCAGAACAGGAAGAGATCTAATTTTATTGGTGGAACCTGCAAGATAAAAGAAACAGGAACATTTGTACAATTCCCCCAAAGAGGGGAATGCTTCCTTCAAGGTCTTAACCACTGAATCTCCTGGCCTGTTTTGTGTTCTGTTTTTTCTCTTGACTCTCCTATTATATGCCACACAGCCCCTTCCAATTCTATGCTTGAGATTGAACTCAGAGCCTTGTGCACACTAAGCTACATTCACAACCTTTCATAGTTCATTTGACAGGCGTTTCAGAATATTTGATTGTACTGGGGACACCCCAAGACTGTGTTAATAAAGTTAACCTTGATTCAGGGGGTGGAATCAGATACTATTTGACAAGAATTAGTCATAAAGACTACAGAGGATTCTGGATACAGATTGAAAGGCACAGGAAGGGACTTGGAGATTTGAGGGAATTTTTTATTATCCCTTTTTGGTCTGAGAAGTATGAAAAGGTCAGTTGGTTGCTCCTCTGTCGCTTTTCTGATCCATCAGGTTTTCAGCCCAATATCACACTACTGAGTCTTTATTGGTAATAGAACAACTAAGGTAACACAACATTTGGTGCCCAATGTGGAGCATGTATATTCAAGCAAAGAGCAGCTGCAGGAGATTAGATAGAAATGTCTGCTACAGTGTGGGCTCAGCAACTTCCCAGAGCTGGGGCAGGTAAATGAGGCTGCTGGCTGATGCCTGTAGGCATAAGACTTGGGTCTCACAAACCCAAGGAGGGTGGAGTCATTTGCCAGCACCATGTGCTAACCAGAGTCATAGAAGCCATCAGGTGCACAGAAGGGCTTTACAACATATTCTCAGAGTCAAAGTGTGCATACCCTGCAGTTAGTTTATGCTGGATGCTTGGGACTGCCCCTTGGGTCGGTTAGAGCAGGTATCCTGGCCCTTTAAGGTTTAGCACATACAGTCAGGGAACAGCATAAAAAGTCAGGTCCAGACTGAGAAAGCCTCTGAACAGGTACAGAATGTGCTTAGATACCAAAGAAAAAAAAAAGAAAATGGATATAAATAGTCATAGAAAAAATAGTTTAAAAATAATAAAATAAAAATCTTTAAAGAATGAGTAAAGTAATATAAAAAGAATAAGCCATATAGGAATGGGAAATATACAGGCTGTCTAGATCCTGTAATGGTGTTTTATTAACTTTAAATTTTTTAAATGCTAAAGCAATAAACAACAAAGAGATATTGGGTTATGGAAACTGCTAAACTAAACCAGTCTATATATTTTAAGGATGCTTTAACTTTAGAATGAAAGTCAAGAAATGTGCTGTTTTGGGGGAGAGGTTATGCCTTTGTTGCTGGCTATAGAGTCCTTGTGACTTAATATTACATGCCACCCTTTCATATGGCATGGATGGAGATTTATATCACAGTTTGGTTATATAGTCCAAATGGATTTTTAAAGCTGACAAATGCCTTTTACCTATTAAAACGAAGAACAGAGAAACACCTTTAGCTGATTTGTGCACATTGCACATTCCATACTTGTGTTAATACAGATATGTATGCAACCTTTAAAAGTTTGTGTGTTTTCAGAACAAAAGGACTAGAATAAATCCTGAATGAAGACATGTAGCCCAGGTGACCCAGTCTCTCAGAATGCCTTTGTTGCAGTTTCCTGAAAAATCTGCATATAGAAGAACTTCAAAGAAGTTAGCTGAGATGGCCCAGTCTCACAGACTACGCCAGTCAGGACATCAGATAAGCTTTGTACTTTCCCATCACACAGAGACTGAGCAACAAATGATACAGCTACCTCTTCCAGGACTTGACCATTATCCCAATTTTCTCAGGGTCCCCTAAAGATGCTGTTGCCCTCAGATAACAGGAAGAAAATTTAAGAACATGATGCACATATTCCCAAGAGGTGTGGTGGGAGGTTTTATGTTGTTTGGTGTGTTATGAATGTTTATCACTGTTTAGGGGGGATTGGTTGTAAGTTGTTATTGATCATGGTTAGAAAAGAAATTAAACAAAGGAGGTTAGACTCAGGGATATCTTTCTGAAAAAAGAGAAAAGGGGGGATAAAAGAAGGATAGGATGAAAGGGTAGATTATTGAATTTACTTTTAGACAAAATAAAGGACTAGTCTCAAACATTTTACATTGGTATGGTTTTTTGTATATTGATACAAATTTAAGGTTATTTTTATTACAACATACTGTAATATTAAAAAATTAAAATTGTAATGTAAAGTTTTAGTCTTTGAAAGTTACTATTACAAACTGTTTAAGATAATTAAGCTAACAATCAAACTTGTAGTAAGGGTATAGATATAGATAGAAATAAGCTTTATTTAGCCTCATATATTTTAGATGGATATGTGATCTTCAAATACTTTAGAGATCTATAGAATATGACATTTAAGATGTTTCAATAACATAAGGCTTTTCATAACAGTGAGACACAGCTGTTCCTGGCAGCACCAATCTATTTCAAAACAGGATGATAGGAATCAAAGGATCTTCATATGGAGTTTACTTTCAATGTGGTAAATCTAGCTACTGGGTAAGAAACTGCCCTTGCCTCAACTGTTGACAGTATGCTATCCAAATGGGACAAGCAGGACACATAGGAAATCAACTGCTGAGCTTTGCCAAGACAGAGTAGGACAGCCCTTCAAAATTCCTTCTTCACAGAAAAGTCTATGAGATATTCTAGACCTATAAGCTGAAGATGGATGCCCCAGTGTTACAGGGGAACCTTGAATGACTGTCCAGACATCCAGATGTTTCTGTCATTTCTATAGTTTTGTAACTTGTTTGCTCTGCACTTTCTGTTTACTCAGGTGATATTTTTATCCTTCTCAGGTCTCTGATGGGGGCTGAAGAGTAAATAGGTATACCATTTTTCTTTGGTACCAAATTCAGAAAAGAAACTTACAAAAGAGATGTAAAGTTTATAAGGTTGAGGAACATAAAAGCTTAAGTTGTTTATCTAAGAAAATGTATTAAGGTCTAAAAAGATATTTTTAGGTTGGTAATTCAAGTTAAGCTAGAAAGTGATTTAAGTACAAACTTTGAATTCACCAAGATAGGACAGATAATAGAATACTTTCTCCAAATTTGAACGTAATTCTTTTGTTGTTGGTTTTTGTTTGTTTGTTTGTTTTGATTTGTTTTGGTTTCTCAAGACAAGGTTTCTTAGTAGCTATGGAGCCAGTCCTGGAACTCGCTCGGTAGACCAAGCTGGCCTCAAACTCACAGAGATCCGCCTGCCCCTGCCTCTCGAGTGCAGGAATTAATGTGTGTGTCACCACTGCCTGGAGTGAATGTAATTTTTAACTGATAATTGTGCTTATTGTCTATAGTTTTACTGCATTAGAGTTAAAATCTTTCCTTTTTATTTAGACAAACAGAGGGAAATGTTGTGAGATATTTGATCACACTATGACACCCCAAGACTTGTTAATAAAGTTAACCTTGGGTTAGAAGGTGGTGACATCAACTACTTGACAAGAATTAGTCATAGAGACAACAGAGGACCCAGGATACAGAAAGAAAAGCACAGGAAGGAGTAGGGAGGGACTTGGAGATTCGCAGGTTTTTTTGTTCTCCCGTTTTTAGTCTGAGAAGTGTGGAGAGAAGGTCAGTTGGCCACTCCTCTGCCATTTCTTTGATTTATCAGGTTTTCACCCTAATATCTGACTCCCAAGACTTTGTTGGTAATAGAACAACTAAGGTAACGCAGCAGACGGATTATTGAATACCCCCCATATGCCCATACATTGGATCTGCTTCACAGAGTTTAGCCTAGCAGCACTTGAGTTGCGTTGCTTGGCAGGCTTTGGTTACTTGGCCACTCAACCTGGCCTTGGGTTGCAGATGTAAAGGAAATGAAACAGAGAGATGCTCCTCTTCACAAGAAGATCAGATCTGCATTCTTATTTACCCCTTTCCATTGCTGCCCTCTCCTTGATCTGTCAATGCAATCATTTTAATGCCATTTAAGGAAACAAGTTTGTTTTTTCCCCTCTGCATTCAGATGCCTTAAATACTATCTTGATCTACTCTACACCTGTAATTCACCGAGTAACCCAAGTCAGGCTCAGATTTCCCTTCTGTTACCTCCTATTACTTAAGAACATTGCTACCTTGTGAGCACCCAGAAGAACCAGGTTGTGGTTCTTTAATCAGAGGGATGAGTGGAATGAGAAGCGTATACTTAAGGGGAAAACCAATTGGTGGACTGAAGAGTATATTGACTCTTTCAAGTCATGGTGACGTCATTTGGTGCCCTAAATTAGTGGTTACCCAATCATCAGTGCTTATTAAAGACAAAGCTTCCTGGGTAACTCCCTTGGAGATTAAGGTTCAGTGGATCTGGCTGGTCTGGGTCCTAGGAACCTGTATATTGAACTAGAAAAAAGTCTTGGGCCTCAGCAGGTTTGGAAAATTCTGTCTTTAGGAAGACATTGCCTCAGGAGCCGAGAATACATTTTATTTGTTAATACATTGTTTTCTTATGAAAATGTATTGACTCAAAATTAAAGGAAATTTTAAAATGTAATCTTCTTATATTTCTACCATTATAATATATCAGTTTCACTTTTCTGTAATTCCTTATAACTCTATTCATGTGTACATATAAAGACAAAGGATGCACATTCAGATTCTTCTTGGCCACCTCCTCCTCCTCCTCCTCCTCCTCCTCCTTCTTCTTCTCATTCTTCTTCCTGACCTTGAATTTGCTGTACAGCCAAGGCTGACCTTGTACTTCTAAAGTGCTCCCCACCATGCAGGGGAACAGAATCCAACACAAGCCCCTGTGAATGCTGGGTAGGCACTCCACCAACTGAACTAGATCCCTAGGCTTTGCCCTTTACATTAAACATCAGAAATACTTTCCTTTTGAAGTGACATAAAATTGGTGACTAAGTCTATTCGGGTTGCTGTAACAAAAGCATTATAAAGTGAGTGGTTCACCAGAAGTGTGCTTCTGACAGTTCTGGAGGCTGGGGTGTAGAAGATCTGGCCCCCTTGGGCCCGCCCCTTTAATAGAGCACTAATCCTGTCCATAGGGCTCCACCCTCATGAGGTAATAACTTATCAAGACCCTCACCTTTGTGTATGTGTGTGTACACGTTCATGTATGTGCATGTGGAGTTCAGAAGTTTGGTGTCCATTGTCTTTCTTTTTCTTTTCTTTTTTTTTTTCCTTTGGTTTTTTGAGACAGGGTTTCTCTATAGCTTTAGAGCCTCTCTTGGAACTAGTTCTTGTAGACCAGGCTGGCATCGAACTCACAGAGATCTGTCTGCCTCTGCCTCCTGAGTGCTGGGATTGAAGGCATGTACCACTGCTGCCTGGCTCCACTGTCTTTCTTAAAGTCTGTCAACTTTATTTTTATTTATTATTATTATTATTAATTTTTGTTTTCTTTTTGAGACAGATTCTTTCTACATATCCCTGGCTGTACTGAAACTCATTATGTAGACCAGGCTGGCCTTGAATTCACAGAGATCCTCCTGATATTGAGATTAAAGGTGTACACCTCCATGTCTGGCCTTTATTTTTTAATTTTTGAAATTATGTATATAAATTACAATTATTTGTTTTGTTTGTGAATGTGTGAGTGTGCATAAATGCACATATGCACATGCACACACACACACTCTCTCTCTCTCTCTCTCTCTCACACACACACGTTTGCTGCCATAGCATGGATATGGTGATCAAAGAACAACTTGCAAGAGTTGTTTCTTATCTGGGTGATGGTGGAGCACACCTCTAATCCCAGCACTCAAAAGACAGAGGCAGACAGATTTCTAAATTCAAGGCCAACCTGATCTACAGAATGGGTTCCAGGACAGCCAGGATTACCCAGAGTAATCCTGTCTTGGAAAGCAAGACAAAAACAAAAGAGTTGGTTCTTTCCTTCCATCATGTGGGTCCCAGGGATTGAAGGCAGGTTTGCAGGTTTGGCAGCAGGACTTGAGACAGGGTCTCCCACTGAACTGAGAGCTTGCTGATTCAGTTAAACTGACTGGCCAGCAAGCCCTCGGGATCTTCTTGTCTCTGACTCCCCAGCACAGAATTGCTGGTGTGAGCCGCGGTACTGGGCTTCTTGATGGATGCTGGTGATCTAGATGCACGCCCTCATGCTTACACAGTGAGCTCTTTACCAGCAGAGTCAGTCCCCAGCCCCTTTCCACCTTCCAAAATTATCCTGTTGGTGATTAGGTTTTAACATATGAATTTTAGGAGAACACAAATATTCAGGCAACAGCAATCAACCATTATAGCATTAAGTGTCTGTAATTAATCTATTTACAAACTGTTGAACACTTTTGTTGTATTTAAGTTTTTGTTGATATTATAAATGATGTAATAGCTTATATCTATTACTCCTACATAAGACTTTTTGCACTACTGTGGATAAATTTTTGCACAATTTTTCAGGAACAATATTAATAAGTCAAGGGGTCTTAATATCTTAAATTTAGAACGGCTAATATTGGAACACAACATACTTCATCGCTGACAGAAACTGGGCAGCTAGTTTCATTCTTAAAATGCTTATAAACCTTCTGCAATATATTTCCTCCACATCTTTACATTTAAAAGTGCATTTCTTTTGTTTGTGTAACAGCTATTTGGTGGCATGCAATTCTAATCAAAACACTGTGGGGTACAAGAAAGAAAAGGTTCCTGTGGAGCTCAGATGGAGCAAGAGAGACAGTAGGTGATTATTCAGAAGCAGAGGCAAGGCAATTTTAGATAGCAATGGCAGATTGCATGATATGTGGAACGTAACAGAGATTGAGTGGTTTTGGAGGGCAGTAATGAGAAAGCAAGATTATGCTGTGACCTGAATGAAATGCAAGGTTATGTTGGAGTTCTTCAAAGAAGCTGAACCAAAATAATGTGTACCGATACATACATAGATTGCTAGGTATGTGTATGTGTTTATATATACATATATATGACAATTCACAATTGAGAACAATTTCATCACACTGAAGATTTGTGCCTTTTTGTAGCTTATTTCCATTTTTAAATCTTCTTGCCAAGCAACCACTGATATCTGTACTCATTCTATAATTGTCCTAAAGCTTTTTTTTGCTTGAGATAGGTTTCTCTCTGCACCCCACGTTGGCTTGGTACTTGCCATGTAACCCAGGATGGCCTCAAATACATGTCAATCCCTCTAACTTAGTCTCCCAGATGCTGGGATTGTAGGTGTGAGACATTATGCCTGGCTGTCCTAGAACTTTACATAACTAGAATTGTAAACACCGGGGAAACAGATTAATGAGATGTCACGCACTGTCTGGTGCAGGCTTCACTGTTCAGTTGCCCAGGATCTTGTGTATCCTAGGCAAGTGTTCTGCCACTAGCCACATCCTTGGCACTTGTTTGTTCATTTTAGACAAGTTCTTTCTGTGTAGTTCATACTAGGCTGGAACTCACTGTCTAACCCAGGCTGACTTTCACCTTGAGATTCTCTTGCCTCTACCTAGTGAACGCTGATGTTACATGCAGGTGCCGCCAAGCCTTGCTCCCATTTTTCAGCTTTGAAGTCTTCATTCTTTCTAGATAATGATAGGACTCTCAAGTCCTGCCCTAAGAGACTGTGCCTGGTCCCATTCCTCCTACTTTCTTATGGCCTTCAGAGGCAACCTTTCTCTGTATTTTCTGCAGCCTAACAGGTCTTGTTGAGCGTTACTTTGAAAAAAGTTACAGTAAAAATACACATTTCCCTTTTCACTAATATGAATTATGCTGAAGCTTTGTAATGTGAGTTCACACTCCTGTCACTCTTGAGAACTACTCGTCTATTCTAATGATCACATGCTAATCAAAGACACTGACCTGCTAAAGGATGTTCTGGAAAAACATAGGGTAGCATTCCCTCGTCCTACCTCTCCTTAAGTACTTGCCTTTTATGGATACCAAATATTTAATGATCCCAAACCAAAGCAATTACTCATGTCTTTGTTTTATGTCCCTTGGCTTCCTGATATTATTTTTAATAGCTCCTCCATAACCATCTAACAGCTTTATTTCTAAAAGGTCACTGGGCTCCAGGAAATAATAACCATTTAAATAGGCTAGCCAATGACTTCAAATAGCTGCGTGGGGGCAGGAGCGTCCCCAGCTGGGCTGTTGAGGTTGGCAATGGAAGATTGAGATTTCACAGCAGAGATTTAAAAATAATCATGTTGTAGCCACAGAAAGAGAAGATGTAAGTGTTGGAATCTAGTGGGCTTTAATAGTGAAATTGCAACATGTAGCGAGCACATGTACACACACACACATACACACACGCATGCATGTACACACAGGCTTACAGAGGAAGTTTGATCTAAAGGAAGCAGTTTATCTCTGTAGGAAACTGCATCCTCTTTTCCTTCTCCCTCTTTTGTGTGGAGTGCATGAGTTCATGAGTACGTGTGCAGGAGATCAGTCGATGTCAGGTGTCTTCTGCAATTGCCTTCCTCTTCATTGTTTGATACAAGGTCTTTCGCTGAGCCTGGACCCAATTTAGCTGGCTAGTGAGTACCAGAGATCCACCAGTCTCCACCTCCCCAGGGCTGGGATTATAGATGTACTCCACACTCTTGGCACTATGGGTCACACCCTTGGCGCTATGGAGCACACTCTTATTTTTATTACTATGGGTTATTATAGAAGAATTCTGATACTTTACATTGACTTTGTAAACAATGATAAATAAATAAATAAAATAAAATTTTGAAAGGGGAGCTACTCATTTAATAGGAACTTTGGGGCTGGCCTGTTTTTTTGTTGTTGTTTTGTTTTTGTTTGTTTGTTTGCTTGTTTGTTTGAGACAGGGTTTCTCTATATAATTGCTCTGGCTGTCCTGAAACTCACTTTGTGAACCAGACTGGCCTTGAACTCACAAAGATCCTCCTGCTTCTGCCTCCTGAGTGCTGGGATTAAAGGCATGGGCTACCACATCCGGAGTAGGCCCTGTCTAATTAACAGGTAATTTACTATAATTTAATCTCTAATTGGAAGCAATCTATTGCAGTGTTTTAATGCATTTTCTCTGAATTCCAGCTAGTGACAAGTTCAAATCTTTCCTAACACCAGGGCAGCATAATGAGACTTTGTCTCAAAACAATAACAAAATTAAAGCAACAGCCAAACCAAACCAAACCAAACCAAAGTTTCCTAATATCCTGATTGATCTAAGATATTTAATCTTGTGCCTCAGTTTCCTTGTATGCAGTAACAAAAATAACAATTTTTTTTTATTAAATTAGATGAAAAGCATGAAGCACACAGAATGGCTGGGTTGTACTCCTTTAATATGACCAGGAATTCCCCAAATGTTGCAGAATTAAGATTTCTTGGATTAGGGTTTTGGTTGCCCTTTGACTCATTTATTTTCTGTTCTGCACTAAAAATCTATCACTGACCCGCTGCGTACTACCTAAACTGGATAAAGGTGACAAGCCGGAGCCTATGTTATATGAGGTGACGGACTGCTCAGAGGGAAGTTCATTGGAGTGTCATGTCACCCAGCAGAGTTCTCCTTCTGACATCCTATATTATATATCCCTGACTTGGTTTTGAAAACTACCACATCCTGAAGAACTACAGCATGAAGTGGGGGACAGAACAGGCTTCGGAGAGTGGGAACTGGTGAGACGTTGTTGTGTCGCAAGTGTCTACGCATGGCTGAAGCTGAATAAGTCTTTGTTGAATGACTGAACTGAAGGATCTTAACGGGTAAGTGTTGGCCACGATGAGAGGCCGAGACAGTTGGTCTGTTCTCATTTGCTCTCTACAAACTTGCTTTTCTGTTTGTCAGCCTTTCCTTCTTCTGTGACTTAGTTAGGCGGGGAGGGGAAATTTGCTTTGAGGGACCCTCACTTGTGGTTTACTTTATCCCAGAGCAAAGTGTTTGCCAAGACAAGGAAGAGAGGGGAACAAAATAATAAAATAAGGATAGTGTTCTTAGTTGGTCATGATGGTGAGTGTGGGCAATCCCAACACTTGGGAGGTGGAGATAGGAGGATCAGGAACTCAAGGTCATTCTCAGCTACATAGTTTGAGGTGCCTTACTTTAAAAAAAATATCATCAGGGCTGGGAAGATAGCTCAGTTTGTAGATCTGCTTTGCAACATGGAGGGCTCACTGACCAGCCAGCCAGCCTACTTGACAAATTCCAGGCCAACAAGAGACCCTGTCTTAAGGAAAATAAATAAATAAGGGATGTTACCTAAGGAATGTCACCCAACGTTATCCTCTGGCCTCCTTACATGAGTACATATATGTTAATGTACATCCCCCAAACCTGCATCTATGGGCACATACTTGTACACACAGACACACAAGAGAACACTTTAATTCAGGGAGGTTTTCTCTGTGTGACAACGACTTGGTGTCTATGAGGAAAGTCTGATATGAAATGCCCATGACCTAGCATGTACTGTTCTCTTAGAATCTCTCCAGGAGAGTCTAGGCACAGGTGAGTCCTTGTAGTATCTGCTGGATAAGGACAGATCAGTCCTCTGGTGTCACAGCTACTTGCTCCTCCTGCCTTCACAATGTCCAGATTCCCCAAGCAGATCTGTTTCTGGTCCCTCCAGATTCACTAACTTGGATACAAATCCAATTTCCACAACATGAATAGAATCTAGGGCACCAAGTTCTTCCGAAGATGAAGTGGTTAGTGCACAAGAAGTACTTGGAATCTTGCCTTGAGGGTTGTATAAACATCTGATACCATCATATTTTATTTTGACTAATTGACTGTAGCAACCCCATTTCCCCCTTTCCTATTCTGTGGGGGGAGGATATTTACTGGGGAGCATAGAATCTCATGAGTGATAGACAAGCTAACCACTGAACTAACATCCTCACACCCCCTTTTGGTTCTCTTTCTTCTTTCCATGTGCTTGAGTGTGTGTATGTATGTATGTTCTTAACTGTGTACGGGGCTGTGAATACACATGTATGCACATTCATGTTGAGGCCTGAATTTGGTGTGAGTCATCTTCCTCAATCATTCTTCCACCTTACTCTTTTGAGTCAGGGCTTCTCAGTCAAGCCCAGAGCTTGTAGATATGGCTACCCTCACTAGTATCTTGCTCTGGGGATCCCCATTATCACCTTCTGAGGCTGGAATTACAGGTATCGATGGGCTGCCATGTCCACCTCACACTTACACAGGTTCTGGAGATCCAGACTCCAGTCCTCTTGCTTTTGTGGCAAACGCTTTAACCACTGAGTCACTTCCCCCTCTCTTCATCTTTTAAAACTGACTTTGTTTTGAATTGGTCCCACTAAGTCTGCTTAGCTGGCATTGAACCTGCAATCCTTCTGCCTCAGCTTTCCCGGTAGTTGATAATACAGGCATGTGCCATCACACCTGAAAAAAAAATCTTACTAATTTGCTAAATTTTCCTTAGCAAACAGAATAGGCATAGGCACCAGGCACTGGTGGGCAGTAGGTCTACTCAACAGTCATGGACATTTTCTTGCTGGGCAATAAGGTACACAGTGAGTGTGCCAAGGAGTTTCCTTCTTCTGGCAATAGATCCAGACCTGGCCAATAGGATTGTTCAGTCAATCCTTTTGGCCACAATAACCCAAGACTGACCCATATACTTGCTCCTTCGTTCTGGTACTGGGGTAGCTTCTGGCAAACTGAATCAGTTCTTCTCAGGATTCTTCTGCTGGAGGCAGAAAGGAAGACCATGCTGGTTTTTAATTCTCAGATCCTAAAGTTGGAAGGATAAGAAACAGTGGAGAGAGTAAGACCTACTCAGAGAACAGAATGGACAGGAGCGAGAGAGGGTAGTTCTTTCTCATCTTAGCATGGTGACATTGACTCCACCCCAGGGGACAGATGGGTTAGTTGATAGTTCCTGTAGGTGAGCTGCTGTAAGGTGGAGAGCTGGCATCGTGACCAGTCAGCTCACAGCTAATAGATTAAAATAGACACTGCCTTGGCTTTTATAGAGCTACTGTCCACGGGGAGAGCTCTGGAAACTGGAGTTAAGCTGTTGTGTACTCTGACAGAGCTACAGAGCTCTGGGTAGAGGAAACCTTGAGATCAAGAGGTCAGAGAATGTAATATAGAGCCACATCCCAAAGGATGCATAGGAACTAGGCAGGTTATGGCTCAAGCGTGGAGAGGAACAAAGGTAAAACTGAGGAGGGGCACCATCTTTGTATGATGAAGCAGTGTAGGGAAAAGATGGTAGAGAGATTATTTGAGAGTTCTCCTCTCTTTCTATCCACTTGGTCTCCTATAGAAGTCATGAGAAGCCATTAAAATACTTGGTCTGGGGGACAGCAGGCCTGGATTGCTATTTTAGAAAGGGCATTCTGCATAGAGAAGTGTTGTTTTATCTTTGGGGGACAGCAGGCCTGGATTGCTAGTTTAGAAAGGGCGTTCTGCATAGAGAAGTGTTGTTTTATCTTTGGCACAGTGGCTGCATCTTAATCTACTGTAATTTCAGCCAGCAACTGTGACTCTGTTTCTCTGGCAGCGGCCTAGTTGCTCAGGCCACAGCCAGGCAGGAATTCTGTTCTTGTAGGCACCAGCCCTGTTGCTGCCACTATATGTGCTTTAAATAAATCTCTATTATTCTATTTATAAATAAAACTCGAGAGTCAAAGGCTGGGGTGAAAACCTACCAGCTCAGAGAGGTTGAGAGTCACCTAGCTAACTATCTCTCCTTGCCGGTATCTCCCAAAGAGTCCATCCTTCTGCTCTACCAAACAACAACAACAAATTAAAAATGTGCCACTCGAAACCCCTCCCTGCTACTTCCTGTGCATCTCTCTATCTATCTCTTCCAGATGCCCTCCGAGGCTCTATGATTACTTTCTGTCAATTTGTTGCTAACTCAGCCTTGCGACCCAAGTTCAATTTTATTTAATTAATGCAAATGCAAACTTGGGGTTCACAGTGTGATCGAATATCCTCTGACAAAGTGGACTGGAATCACACAAGTCTAGAAGAAGGGAGCATTTCCAGCTATATAGGTCACTGATGTCGCTGGCCTCGGCTAAGGAAAACGAGATGGAGTTAGAGCAAAGTACATAAAATTGAGAAATATACGGAAGATGAACTTAGCAGTCAGTAATGACTGGTCCTGCCTCCTCTTTACCATAAATCTAGTTATGTATTTAAACATGGGTCTTCACTCCAGGCTTCATTTCTGGCCTCTCTCAGTCTTGAAGTATTGAACTAGTTCACTTCCCTCTTCATTTACCATTCTAGGCCTTTCTTTCCAGCTGTTTTTCCTTGTTGGTATTTTTAATCAGTTGTTTTTAATTAGATGACTTTATTGGCTCCTTCATTCACTTATTCATTCTTGTTTCAAATTAATTTTTTTTGTGTGTGTGAGGAATGGTGGCTGTTGTCTACAATTCCAGCACTTAAGAGGCTGAGGCAGGAGGACAGCCACAAGTTTAAGTCTAGCCTGGCCTTCAGAGTGAGACCTTATATCAAAAAACAAACAACCCAAAACTTAGTTTAAAAACTTTATTGTAGCTATTGTGCAGGCGGAGTCAAATAATCTACACAGCTTGCTACCAAACATGCTTCTCCAGCCAGAGAAAGTTTGTAGGTCTTTATTTTTCTTTGGTGGTTATCTCCTCCTCCCTCTCAGGCCTTAATCACACTAAGGATTTATTCTTCCACTGAACTACTCCCAGCCCAGCCTTCCTTTTTCTAAATACCATGGACATACTGTTATTCCTTAGTATTTCTATTTTGAACATAATTAACTTTCTACATGAGTAATTCAGTTTCACCACTGCCCCTTGTCAACATTACCATCTACATATGTATGTCCCATTGTTCGCATCCCAGCACGAATCTGGACCAATCCCGGCCCACTCTGGCTGGGGCCAAGATTTCATGTAGCCCTGTAAATGATAGTTTCAGATGAGCCACGTGGCACACTGTGATCATTTGCCCCTTCTTACACAACATTTTACTTTCTCTGAGGTTAATAATTGCCATGTTCTTCTTCCCTTAATGTCTTCTAAAGTAATTAATTTAACCACAAGCTCCCCATAGTTGTCTAAATCCTCTCCCTGATGGCTC
Organism: Ondatra zibethicus; assembly: GCA_004026605.1. Taxonomy (NCBI): domain Eukaryota; kingdom Metazoa; phylum Chordata; class Mammalia; order Rodentia; family Cricetidae; genus Ondatra; species Ondatra zibethicus. The sequence goes on from PVIU01005012.1 coordinate 87,596, forward strand.
AGACTTAGCATTAATCTCTCACTTTCGTCTTCTTAGAGAAATCTTTCCTGTGTTCTCCCTTTTGCTCTGCCCTGTCTTGGCTGCTCTCTGAGCCTCCTGGATGGCTCTTTTCCTAGAACACTTCCTCAGCATGGTCCTAGTCTGTGCCTGTGTCTTAAGTTGAGTCTTATTTCTTCTGTCTTCTTCTGTTGCCTCCTCATTTTGCTGACAAATGTTCTACACTAGCTTTCTGAGAAACGAGGGTCAGGGTATAAGTTCAGACAATTCATGTGTGAAAACAGAAAGCATCTTCATTCTGGCTTTATATCTAAGATCATTTTAAAATTTTGTTTTCATTTGTGTGTATGTATGTGTGCCTGCATGATTTTCTGTGCACTACATGTGTGCAGGGGCTCACAGAGCGCAGAGGGTGTCAGATTCTCTGGAACTGAGTTATGGGCAGTTGTGAGGGGCTGGTATGGGTTCTAGGAATCAAACTTGGGTCTTCTGCAAGAACAATAATAAGCACTCGTAGCCACTAAGCCATCTCCCCATCCCTCTGGCTTTATATTAAGTTGATGTACAAGATAGAATTTTGAGCCACAGATAATTTTCACTCAGATTTCATAAAGCCAAGCTCTGCTCTCCCATTTCCCAAAGCATTCTATCTTTGGATTCTTTATGTCACCTACTCTCTATTCTGAAAGCTTTTTACCATCTTCCCTTTATCTGTGGTGTCCCGAGTAGATGTGGGTTCTGTGTGTGTGTGTCTGTTTTTTTTTAATGGAAATAGTTATTTTAATTAATTTCTGATTTAGTCTACAGCATAGGTCCATATGCAGAGATGCCTCTGTCCAATGTGACCTAATGCATCATCTTCCTTCTTACTGCTGCCGAATGTTACATTCTGTCTTCCCGTTGGTATTGGATAACCATGGGTATGCTCTTCCTTGCAGAAGACTATTTATCCTGCTTGCGCAGCGTTCCTTATTTGCCTCTGGTTATTTGTGTAGGGTTGAGGCATTCTGGTCCTTCCCCTGTGCTCTTTGGAAATGCATGTCTATGATGGTCCTTGTTCAGCTGGTATTTAGGCAGCCATGTTGGTGAGACTATATGGGTATAGAATATGGCTCCTTTAAAAAAGTTATTGTTATGGGCATTGTGTAGACCCTTTCCATTTTATAACTGAAAACTTTCTGTTCTGAGAAAATTCCTGGAATTATTATTTCTCTGATTTGCCTTATTCCTTTCTATGTTAACTTTCAAAACCTTTTCCTTATAACTTTTTCTTGTTAAATGTTAGGTGTTCCTGAACACACACACACACACACACACACACACACACACACACACAGGGATATATATATATATATATATCTCCTGTAAGCTGAAATAAACCCTTTCCTTCCTGAGTTGCTTTTGGCCATGTTTTTTATTCCAACAACAGAAAACAAACAAGGGCCTTCTGCTTTTTTGGAACTATTTCTTCTTCCTTCTTCCTTGAAGGTCATTACTACATTCTCTTTGCCTTGAACTCTTCTTATAGGGTTTTCAACACTAACAAGTTAAAATCCAACAGAGGTAAAGTGCAAATTTCTACGTTCAGAAAGAAACCAGCAATGAAAGGACATAGAATTCAAGAATGACTGCTTAATCTCCATATAGGGGAAAGAGCATAAGATCAAAATAACTCAATGATATGATATGACTGCCTCTCAAATGGCAAGAACGTGATGTGCGCTACATTAATAAGAGCATGACGCTCAGAACAGGGGAGAGGAAGTGTGTTTGGAAAGGGTTTGTCAGTGAGTTCTGTGGTCTCCTCTACCCAACCCTTTGACAAGGACAAGTGCAGCTTGTGGCAGAAAGGAAGAAGAGGTGGAGAACTTCAGATGAGGAATGGGGAAGCCAGTGACGACACATTTGAACCTGGCACGCAGGAGGGATTTGCAAAAGGTCACCTGGCTTGAAGGGGTGCGTTTGGGTGATGTCATGTGAAAGGCTAGGATTTGTGTGGTGCCAAAAGGAGGGCATCTGCTTAAAACACAGAAGCCTTTCCCCTATTAAGAACTCTCTGGAAAGGGTGCGGGTTGGTAACCAGGAAGCTTCTCTGTCCCTGGAAAAGTTAGTGGTTGAACTGAATAACATCTGAGGTATTTTCTGGCCCTGAGTATGATCTAGAAACACCTCCCCTGTTTTAGAAAGAATTTGGAAGCCTTCTGATCAGTGCCTGGGCAAGTTCTCCAGCCAAGCCTTCTGCTCCCACTGGAACATTCCTTCTGGGACATTCCTTCTAACCTTTTATTCTCCAAACTACCTTTGTTATTTCAGACAGCCTAACACATTTGAACACCTAAAACAAGAGCGCAACCATGGAGACACAGGCGTGATTGTTCACCCCGGGCATTTGTGTTTGTAAATGGCAGTTTCCTAGAATTTGTGCACTTCTTGTAGCTTCCTAGCACTCAGGTCTTAAAGGAACACTAAGTTTAATGCCTTAGGGCATTAAGTGGCATTGTTGGCACAGCAAGAGGTAACTATATAATCCTGCCTTGGGAATAAACACACATTTTTAAGGAATATGCTTTCTCTGTATGTACTGAAACTGAAAAGTCCATCACCTTTTAGTATGTCTGAATACTGCCTGTGATTTATGAAGCTTGTATATGTAATAAGGGAAATGAAGTTTGTATCCATAATAAGGAAATGTATGCCTTCATGTGAGCAGTTGCATGCTCACTGAACCTTGGGTAGTCTCTCCTCGCTAATCATGAATGCTGGGTTTGACTATTTCAGACTAACAGTGCCTCCACTGTCCTCACATTGTAAGGACTGACCGGGTCCAGGAGCCCAAATGTGAAAAGGAAGAACTGAGGCGAAGGCAAGCGGTGTGCATGCAAAGCAAAGGTTAAGGCATGCACTGTGGCTAGAGATCAAAACTGAGTTAGCTACTGGACAGGGAAGCCTCAAGGGAAGGAGCAGACAAAAAGTTCTGATCCAAGTGGCCAGGACCCAGCACTGGGGCGAGGCAGACATCTAGAAGCATGTGAACATGAGCCTCCCAGAAGCCATTTTTCTCTGTGGTTATCTGCTCAGAGAAGAGGTCAGATTCTAGGTGGGGTCTGCTGACTCAATTGGAAAATAGGCCTGAGAGAATGCTGCGCTTCCTCTTAATTAATGAGGAAGATGCTGTATGGTGACCTCATAATTCACCATTCTCCCACCCCAAACACCAGCTAATTCGTTCCCCTACACTCCAACTAGGGAAGGGAGTTGTAGGGCACAGGAAGAGGGCAGTCACGACGATAGATTCTCATGCTTCAGTTTTTGGTCTCAATAGGCAAAATTTGAAAGAGTCGGTTCTGTTGGGCCATCAGAAATAAGCCACACCCCTTCGGGGCCAGATCCAACTCCACCATCTCCCGCGTGCAGGTAAATGCAGAGGACCAACGTCTTTTGGCTGGGCACGGGTCAGGAGGTTATAGCTTTTCTCTGCATGACTAAAGGCCCATTTCTTCCTCGGCAGGATGGATGACCACAGATGAAACACTCTAAGCCGTGGCCGGGCCTCTGAATCATCTGGCTTGAAATGACAGGCTATTAGAGCAGGCCCCACAGTGATGAAGGGGGCCAGAGAGGAAGTGCGGGCCCCACCATCTCTGTGGAGCTTTTCATTTTCTTCCCTTAGACTCAGCTTATTTTTAGGCAGTGCAATTATTTCTCTTGACCCAATCAAGTGGCTTCTTTTCTTCCAATTGCCTTTGGCAGGACTTGAGTAGAATGACCGTGTCCCCAGAGCCTTCCTGGATGTCTCCGAAATGAGAAAGAAGGAAATACGTAAGGCACTATTTCAAAAGCATGGCTGCAAAAACTTTGAGAGGGTATTTAATCAACTTTTCTGAGTTACAGCCTCTCCTGAACTAATTCAGAAATTGACTTTAAAAAATCTCTCTCTCTCTCTCTCTCTCTCTCTCTGTTTCTCTTTTTTGCTGTTTCTCACTCTCTCTCACAACCCAGGACTTTGTGCATCCTAGAAAAATGTTCTACTGAATTGCACCTCTAACCCCTGAATTGCTTTTCTAGAAGATTCCCACAGAAGAAATCCTAGCCAAGCCAGCCCCATAGGCAAGCACTTCAGACTCAGGCTTCCGGTGAACTCATCCTACTTCCTTCTAGGAAAGGTTAAAAAACATAACCACCAATAACCCCAAGAACCCTTGTAGTGTTACATATTCCACAGGAGAAGGCACCAATCACACCTTCTGTTGGCCTCATCTTAATGTTGGTACAACACCATTTGGAAGTGGGTTATTACTATGCTGTTCAGACTGGCCTCAAATCCTGGCTCGTGAAAGCCTTCTGACTCCATAGTTGGGCTTACAGGTATGCACCTGTGTGCCAGTTCACCCTACAGTTTTAAAGCCAGTGCTAGGAGATTTGGACAGCTGTGTTTAGCAATTACAGAGGAAGTGGAATTTTAGAGACCTCTCATGCCATTAGGCCATTCTGGTTTTCAGACAAGGTTGATGCTTCCTTTCTGGGGAAAGATGGATCCAGACTGTGGTTTCTGCAGGTGGAGAAGAGTCCCGGACAGCCTTTCTTTTAATCCTCACACTTAAGAGTCCATGGCGTAAAGCTGGGGGTGATCTGGGCTTGATTTAGGCAACTGCAGAGAGTTTCCCATGAGACAGATTTAAAACTGGATTTGAAAGAAATTAGGCAAAAACAAGCAAAAACCCTCCTAAAAATGATTCTCTCTTTGATTCTCACTTCAAGAGGACGGAACAATGATGTTTAAAGGGGTCTATGTTATGTGTACCTGCATGAATTACAGCCAACATTTCCCCAAGAACAAGGCCAATAAACAAGTTTTGTGTAAGCTGGGGGTGTACCTCAGTGGTAGAGCACTTGTCTAGTCCTGGGTTTGATAGAGGTGGGTGTGGGAAGAGAACGGAAGGATGAATGGATGGATGAATATATAGTAGGTTTTCTAGCCATCAAAGACATTTTCAAACTAGCATCTCTTGTGCGTCCCAGACTGATATTAACCTATATAACTGTGTGTCTCATGCAGTTCACAGCAAGGTGAGCAGGAATTGACCTCATGGAGCCAGAAATGCCCAAACATACTTACTTCAGTTTAGACCTGCTGTTGCTGCTCCTTGACCTCACCAAAGCCCTATGAGGAACCTAAGCCTCGAGTGCAGAAGAAAACCTGTCTTCTGGTGTGGGGGATTGGAGCTAATGAAATGTAATGGAATTATCCTTTATCAGCTGCCTGTATGCAGGGAGGGGGTTTTATCAATTTGTGTAGGATGCAACTTCCTTGCTGCTTTCTTTTCCAGCATTTCAGTAGATTGCCAGGAAGGCGCCAAGTGGGGGCTTCCTGGGTATCGATGGCACTCACTAGTACCCTTCATAGCTGTCTTTTAAGGTCGAACTTCTGAGGCCTTTACAACCTCCTTTCCTTCCTTCCTTCTCTGTTTTGGTTTTCAAACAGGGTCTCTCACACTGAAGCTTGGGGCCTGGAACTCACTGTGTAACCCAGGCTGGACTCAAACTTGCCACCGGCCTTCGGCCTCAGCACCCCAGGTACTGGAGTTACAGGCTTGAGGCGCCACACCTGGAAGACTCTTTTCGTGTCTTCCTCAGTGAATCTCTGTTTAACCATGCTCACTTTGCACCTTATGAGTCAAGACTTACTAATCTTTTTGTCTTCATTTATGTCTGCCCAGAACATTACTGTCCCTACAAACCTCTTGATATTTGTTATGGGCGTCATAAATGACTACTCAGAATAGAAGCCAGACTTTGCGGGCGGTGGCCTCAGAGGTGTCCAGCACACTCTCATAAACACCGGGCAGCTGTGCCCCTGCCAGCCAGCTTAGTGACTTGATCCAGCATCTGCTGGGCACTTGGAATAAAGATGTCAGCCTTCTCTGTTTGTCACCCAAAGCTGTGTCAAACCAGAATTCACAGCTCATTTCCCCAACCTTCTTTCCCTTATGTTTCTCCATAGCCCTCAGGTTTGAAATCTCTGTTCCCGCCCCCACCTGTTAAAGTCCCAAGGTCCTATGAGTAGAATACTTGCAAAAACTGAACTAAACCACAAACAAACCTGATTTTTTTCTTCCTTAACCTCTCCCTCCCTCCCTTATTCCCCCTTCTCTCTTTCTGTTTTTTCTCTGAGATAAGGTTTTAATCTAACCCTTGCCACCCTGGTACTTGCTATGTAGCCCCAGGTAGTTTCACGCTAATGGCAATTCTGCCTGAACTTCCTGAGTTCTGGGAATTACAGGTTTAAGACAACACAAGAAGTTTATATCTGTCTTCTACAACAACAAAAATAACAACAAATAGGGCCAGTAAGATGACTGAGAAAGTGGGAAGTACACTTGAATGCATGGGCACAGGAGATCACTTCCTAAATAGAACCCCAATAGCACAAACACTGAGAGAAACAATTAATAAATGGGACCTCCTGAAACTGAAAATCTTCTGTAAAGCAAAGGTCATGGTCAACAAGACAAAACGACAGCCTACAGAATGGGAAAAGATCTTCACTAACCCCACATCAGACAGAGGTCTGATCTCCAAAATATACAAAGAACTCAAGAAATTGGTCATCAAAGGAACAAATAATCCAATAAAAAAAATGGAGTACAGACCTAAACAGAGATCTCTCAACAGAGGAATCTGAAATGGCTGAAAGACACTTAAGGAAATGTTCAACATCCTTAGTCATCAAAGAAATGCAAATCAAAACAACTCTGAGATTCCATCTTACACCTCTAAGAATGGCCAAGATAAAAAACACTGATGACAACTTATGCTGGAAAGGTTGTGGGGAAAAGGGAACACTTCTGCACTGCTGGTGGGAATGCAAGCTGGTACAACCCCTATGGATGTCAGTGTGGCAATTTCTCAGAAAATTAGGAAACAACCTTCCTCAAGACCCAGTAATACCACTTTTGGGTATATATCAAAAGGATGCTCAATCGTGCCACAAGGACATGTGCTCAACTATGTTCATAGCAGCTTTGTTTATCATAGCCAGAACCTGGAAACAACCTAAATGCCCCTTGACTGAAGAATGGATGAGGAAAATGTGGTACATTTACACAATGGAGTACAACACAGCAGAAAAAAAAATAACGACATCTTGAATTTTGCAGGAAAATGGATGGAGCTAGAAAACATTATTTTGAGTGAGGTAACCCAGACACAGAAAGACAATTATCACATGTACTCACTCATAGGTGGTTTTTAAACATAAAGCAAAGAAAACAGCCTACACACAGCAATCCCAGAGAACCTAGACAACAATGAGGACCCTAAGAGAGACTTACATAGATCTAATCTACATGGGTAATAGAAAAAGACAAGAACCTCTGAGTAAATTGGGAGCATGGGGACCTTGCAGAAGGGCTAAAGGGGACAGGGGAGAGGCAGGGAGGGGAGCAGAGAAAAATGTAGAGCTCAATAAAAATCAATAATAAAAAAAGATGACTCAGTGCATAAAAGACCCTGTCACACAAGCCTGACAACCTAAGTTCAATCCCACTGTAGGTATAGACCAAATCCTGAAAGCTATCTGCTGGTTTCGACACACACAATAATAAAAGTAAAATAAAATAAAACTTAAACCAAGATTTAGTTGGATGTGGTTCAGACCTATGATGCTAGCACTCAGAAAACTGAGGCAGGAGAATTGCTATGAGTTCTAGTTCAGCCTAAGCAATATGGTGAGCTACAGGCTAGTATGGCAGTGTGGGCTACAAAATGACACTCTTGTCTCAAAAAAAAAAAAAAAAGAAAGAAAGAAAAGATTTAACTCCCTATTTCTCACAACTCAGAAACATTTATGAGCTTCCTACACAGCCATGAAACAGCTCAGGAACAAGGAACGTAGCTCTCACAGTCCATAAATTAACTCTGAATGTCAATGGATTTGTCTCCTGAATCAGATACCTGATCCACTAGATCAGACAGAAAAAGAAAGTCCTTAGATAACGTCAGTGCCCAGGAAAACCTCCATCACCTGGTTACGTCCCACTCGGCTGTGATCTATTTATCCAGAGAGTCGGGACGCTGGCTTCACCCTCTTTCTCTTCTTGCTTTCTACCCTGCCTTTGTTTCCCTAGTCCTCTGCAGAGAGGACGGCAAGGGCTGACACATGGGAGGTTTTCTTCTGCCCCCCGCACATGTCATGGCACATGCACACACCCACTGCACACAGATTTCCTATAAAGCTAAACTAACCAAGCTATGTGTCTTTTTCTTACTTACAGAAAGAATATATAGAAGATAGATGTGGAAAATCCAATTTCATTTCTGTTTTGAGACAGGGTCTTGTTGTATAGCCTAGGCTGGTCTAGAACTCTTGACTCTCTTTCCTTGGCTTCCCAAGTGCTGGGGTTATACCACCATATCTGGATCACGATGCGTACCTGGAAGTGGTGTTTCCTTTCTGGAACATTGCATCCTGGTACGTTCTTCCTGATGAGGCTCACTGTCAGTTTATCGCACTCCTGGGGACGTTGCAGTTTCCTGATGTTTCATTACTGACAAGCGAAGGAAGAAATGCAGGAACAGAGTGTCAGGATCTAATTAGGTGGAAGGGTTTCTTAGACATATGTCATGCACTCTTCTGAAGATGTTTTTGAGGGGGTGGAGAGGGAGTGTCACTGCTTCTAACCTGTCCTTTTATGTGTACCTTCTGCATGTCAGCTAGTCTAGACAAAGTGAGCCTGTGTAGCCCTGCAGCAAATGTGTCTAGTATAGAAGGTTTACAGAGGCTCCTAACTCGGTCCAAACGGATCAGCTTGGAGAAACAGACCAAGGACCCAAGGGCTCCCCGTCTCTGAGTCTGCAGGTGTTGCCGAATACAGAGATGGGGAAGGTGCATTCCAACTTGGGATTTCCTGAAGATGTAGAGACACCCAAAGATTGGAGCTTCCTGGAAACCATGCTCCAGTTCGCATCCTGCAGACTAGCTGGACGAATTGTTGCTTTCGATGCTACTTTACACAAGCATGCTGGTTTAAATGGGTGGGAAAAGACGAAAATGATATCCTTGACCTTCTGCTTCAATCTGCTTGTTTTCATGACAGATAGGTGAAGAATGGTCCACCCAGTCAGCAGAAAGAGAAGTCAAAATCAAACCAAAGGAGAGGTGTTGTCACCCAGAAATTCTTTCTCAAAGAGACTTCCCTACTCCCTGTCTAATGTCTTGGTCTTGTTAATGATACACTGGGCCCTGCCACAGGGGAGTCAGACAGGTCTCCCTGTGGAAAGCACTGATTATAATTCTATGAAAAAACAGATCCGAGTTTAAATGCTGCTCTTAGTCATCCAGACGATTCTGAAGGCTGATCAAGAGGAATGGCGTTCTGGAATGCATGAACTTCTCATGGAATGCCGGCGAAACATAATGGCCTTTGTGTTGAGCAGTTCTTCCTCAGGGCATTTCTGCAGAGAGATGGCAGATGGCACAGGAGCAAAGGGATGCTTTTCACGAACTACCAAGTCTCCTTGGTGTGTAATGTGTGTGTGTAAGTGTGCATATCCATACACGCAATTGTGGAAGCCAGACACCAATGAGTACCTTACTCTATCACTGTCTACTCTATTTTCTGTTCTCATGGACAGGAGTTCACCGATTGGCTAGAGTGACTGACTGGACAAAGAGCCCTTAAGGATCCTCCTGTCTCTGCCTCCTGGGGCTGGGATTGCTTGGGTTCTCCACTCAGGCCCTCACGCTCATAAAGCCAGCGCGGTACACAGAATGCTCTCCTCAGCCCTCAGTGCCTACTTTTGGTCATTTATTCACTTAGAGAAATGATGTATTCTGCACTTAGCATTTTCAGGGAGATGGATTGTGTTGATTGAGAGCAACAGCAGGACTGAGGACCCTGGCTACCACGATGAGGAAGGAACAGGATTTGGAGGAGATATTTGTGGCCAACCTGGAGCCGCTTGCGATGCTTTTGTGCGCAAGTGAAGCTGGGCGAACCAAAGAGCCTGTTTAGGTTTCCATAAGCTCTTCCTCAGAATCACCTGAACTGTCATTTTCTCACTTAGCCACCAGATGGCTTTTGATTCTTTAACTCTTGCACTTAGGGACAGGTCCAGTGGGGCTGTGGACGGTCTGTCATGGGGACCTCAGGTGGTGCATCAAGAATCAATCCTACCTTAAGTATCCTTTGCTCTGCCAGGAATGAGCCATTTCAGAGCCTGTCTGGTCCCCCTCGCTCTGCTGTCATGCCTGCCAGATGGACAGACTTTCCTCTGGGAATTTAAACAACCGTTTGCACAAAACCTAATGAGTGCTGCATTATAAACTCTACTGCTCCAGGTTTATTTCTGCCTTTGATGAGCTCATGAAACTGCGACAAGTACTTCTCTACTACTTAATGGTCTGGTTGGAATAGCACGCCGTGTCTCGTGTTAGGATTACTATTGTCTGTATGGCGTAATTTTAGAAAAATAATGTTTCAATATGCCTTGTGTTTTGCTGTGACTATAAAGAGCACTGATAGGAACATGGGAATTTTGTATTTCAGTGTAAAATTATCGGGCCCAAGAATGATTTCATAATTCATGCTATGCGTTCCTGTTATAAAAATGCTTTTTGGTCACCACTTTGCTCAAAGCCTCTACACCCTGACTAAACAATAAGTTGTTAGGGGCTGGCTGACAGGCTGGCTGAGCTGGTAAAGACCTGAGTGCAGTCCCCAGGACCCACGTGTTGGAGGGGAGAGCCGACTCCTGCAAGTTCTTCTCACCCCTGGGCCAGGGCACATGCACACTCGTTAAAATGTAATGAAAGAAGTGATTGATGTGGGCATCTACCTGCCTCATAAAGGGCTTCCCTCTCCATGCTTCTTTTCATTTTAAATTGATTTATTTGGGGGCTAGCATTCAGAATAGTCGGCATCATGATGACATTCTTCTTACCTGTGTAGCCTTATATTTTGCTGATATTCGTCCTCTCTTATTCCTGCTCTTCTGCTTATTTCTTCCTGTAAAATGATTCAACATGTGAACTTGTTCCTCCTGAAAGGGTATATTGCATTTTCAGCTTATGTTTTAATGTATTTCTGCAGAAACACAAACCCACAAAGAGGTGAAGCCTAGTGGGAGATCTTGGTTATCGAGGAGGGAAGGATACATCTTCAAAGGGGACTGTGAACCCACAGCCTTTCTCTTCCTCTTGTTCCCATTCCGACTCTGAGGTAAGTAGCTTTCTCTGTCTCCCACATTCTTCCCTCCATGATGTATTGTGTCTCTACTGGCCAAAAGCAACATGGCCAATCATGGAAACTTACAGAACTATGAGCCAAATCACTCTCTCTCCCTTTCAGTTGGTTATCTAGGTATTTACTGCCCTAACGGAAAGCCAGCTAAGACCACTTTCCTGTGAAAATTTGAGCATGCGCTTTTAGCAGCTTTTATTACATTGCTAAGTTGTGTTTTCCATCCTTATTTCTTTAATTTCAAAAAACCTTTTTTAAAAATTTAAGTTGTACTGTTCTTCTGAAGACACTATTTTAAAAGTAAATATTTATTTTCAAGTAGGTAGTAAAGTTGAAAAGAGTGAAAAAGGAAGTCCATATCCCACTCAGTCTCCAAGCTTCCTTTCTCTAAGGCAACCACAGGGTTACCAGCCACATCCTGAGTGGATCTGAGCTCCACTCCATGACAAGAATTCACATCTGGGACCAGAAACCTTGTCAACAGCCTGTGGTCAGGGAGGTCGCCAGCCCGAGTAGGAACCAGTTGATGTTATTTTGCTAAAGGGACATGATGTGCCCTTTGAAATGCCCTCTAAGTGTTGATGCTTTGCCTACAGGGTTACTGCTGTCATCAGGCTTGGTCACGGGAGCTTCTTTCCATAGTGGGCAGAGGTATGTGCAGAGACGGATAACTGGTCAAAGTGCTGAGATTAGATAACTGTTGAATGATCAGCCATAAACAGGACCCCTGCCAAGACTCAGGGAACATCACTGAAGGAGGGGAAAGAGTGTCAGACGGGAGGGAGGGAGGGAGGGAGGGAGGGAGGGAGGGAGGGAGGACGTGGTGGAGCGTGTGACACTGCTTTCTGGGCATGCTATAGCGGTTGTCAACATTCCATCATGGAGGAGGGAGAGGCTCTCTCTGAGAACTATAGATAGTTAATGGTTGTTGGGGCAAGAAAGAAATATTTTCTTCAGTGGTGTAACCGTTGGTAAGTTGATAGGGCTGGCTTTGAAGACTCGGGAGATGAGGTACTCTCCCTGTGTTGATTTTATTCCCCTCATAGCGAGGCCAATGGTCAGAAGCTGCGTTCAAAAGCTCCTGGTGCTTGCTCCCCTTCTCCTCACCGAGGCCCTTCCTATCTGCCAGCAGTGTGGTGTTGTCAGAAGTTAGAGGTGTCTTAGAAACGATTTGTCTGTTTCATGAGTATTTTCTGAAAAAGGACAGCATCACACACTACCTATTTTACAGATATCTTTTAGAAATGTTGTGGTGACAGTCATATGGCATATCTCTTATTACTTTGGTGTGCGTGTGTATGTGTGAGTGTGTGTGTGTGTGAGAGAGAGAGTGTGTGTGTGTGTGGAATGGTAAACATTTCATTATAATGTAACATCCATACAGAAAGATACAAATCATGAATTTACCTCCATGTTTGTCACCTCGATCAAGAAAGAGACCGTTTGGGGATGGAAGGGTAGTGGGACGATTTAGTTGGTAAAACCAAGATGTACCTCATAAACCTGAGTCCCACCTCCAGAACCCATGTGAAAAGGCCAGATGTGGTGCAGCCTCCTGTAATCTAAGAGGTGGGGAGGTGAAGGCAAGAGGATCCCTTGGGGCTTCCCTGCAAGTCAGTCTAGACTACAGGCCATGGAGAGAGATTGGATAGCCTTCCTGAGAATGACACTTGGTATTGGTTGCTGACCTCCATACACCGGTGTGCACACACCTCACACACACATAAAAATCCACACAGACGCATAAGCACATCTGGTCAGAGAGGACAAACGGAAGTGTCACTGGTCTCTGAAGCCTTCACTGTTGCTTTTCCCTTTTTTTCCCACCCAACAGGAATTACCATGACCCCAACTTCCATGACTTGGGTTAGATCTGCCCAGTTTGAATGTATATGCAGCATTATGTAGGGTACGTGGAAGGAGACCTTGCTCATTCCTATGTTCTAGTTTTTCTCTTTTGTTCTGTCATTGTTTGGAATTTGGGCTCTTTCCAGTTTTTTTCTATAAATAGTATAGCTAGAAATATTCTTGTGTATGACTTTTGTGAATATATATTTGCATTGCTATTGTGCAAATACCATGTGGATTGCTTGATTATTAGACAGGTAGATTTTCAAATTCGAAAGAAATTGCCATTTTCCAAGGTCATTGTTGTCAACAGACAGATTTTTCTTCTTCCTATTGTTATTCATAGATGCTCTAAAACCTTTGAGACTGAATGTTCTACAGGAGACGAAAACAACCTCAGATCAAAGCTACTTCAGCAATGCTCTCTGCTTTGGAACTTCAGTATCTTGCTCAATTTTCCATGTGCTGTTAAGTTGGTTTATGACCCCTAGAGGAGTTTCCATATAAGACCAAATGTTGTCTCTGTTAAGAAATTTAAGTTGCAGGGGCTGGAGAGATGGCTCAACATTTAAAGAACCCTGGCTGCTCTTCCAGAGGACCCGAGTTCAATTCCCAGAACCCACATGGCAGCTCACAACTGTCTGTGACTCCAGTTCCAGGGGCTCTGATACCAGTACACATAAAATAAAATAAATTAAAAATAAAAAGAAATTTAAGTTGGAAGGTGGGGACAGAGGCTGGCAAGATAGCTCAGTTAATAAAGTGTTTGCACAGACACAGGGGTCTGAGTTTGATCTCCAGACCCCATGCAAAAAACAAGCAAGCAAGCAAGCCAGGAATAATGAACGGCACATGGTTGCAATTCCAGGGCTGGTGGTTACAGACAGGCTACCTGGGGCTTAGTGGTCAGCCAGGCTACCATAACCAGTCAGCATCAGGCCAGCCTACTATAGCCAGTCAGCTTCAGGCCAGTGAGAGATCTTGTCTTAAAAAAAAAATCACTCTTTAAGTGATCTTTAAGACACTTGAATTTGACCTCTGGCCTCTACATGATCCACACATAAATGTACACCTACATGAACACCCTCCACACCTCCTCACACCCACCCACCCAAACACACACACACAGAGAGAGAGAGAGAGAGAGAGAGAGAGAGAGAGAGAAAAAGAGAGAGAGAGAGAGAGAAAGAAAGAGAAGCTCATACACACACACACACACACAGCCTCATCCACACACGATTTAAGTTTGGATTTATCATTAGTTGTCTTTCTTACCCCTTTCCTCAAAACAAATGCATTCGCCCTCCCTCTCTCTCTCTCTCTCTCTCTCTCTCTCTCTCTCTCTCTCTCTCAGTTTGATGAAGGCTAAGAACATGTAATCCCATGTAGCCAGCCACACAGACAAAAGTGCAAAAAGACTGTGATTCTCCAAAGAAGGATACTTGCTGTGACAGAAAGGCAGACAACCAAGCAAAGGCGAGGTCCCAGAGGTAGGAAGGGAGATTATCACTCCCACCTTCTTCTCACTCTTGAAAAGTCTTCAAGAGGGAAGTCAGCATAGGCCTTCCAGACCCTAGGCCAGAAAGAGACTGTGGGGTCTTCAGGAGTGACGTCACCATTGGCCTTCCAGACCTTAGACTGGAAAGAGATCGTGGAGCTGAGAGCGCTGGTCGGAAGGCAGCTCTGAGACTGACAGTCTATTGCCTACTACATAGCAACCTTTATTTTGGAGATCAGTGTTACTCTATGCTGATCTGGAAGGCAGCCATGAACAGTTACTCATTAGACAAAGCATCTTATCCTTTAAGACCTTTTGCAGAGCTGAGTATAAGGTGCGTGCTGCTTCAGTGAACATTACATCCCAGCTGGCACACAGTGTTTGTGTCTCCACCTGACATCTACTAAGAGGAAGTTCTAGATTATCCCCTAGCTTGCACTGCTGTGAGGGAACTCACAATTTAGCATTAAAAATAGTGTGTGTCGCTGGGTGTGGTGGCACATGCCTTTAATGCCAGTACTCGGGAGGTGGAGGCAGGTGGATTTCAGTGAGTTTGAGGCCAGCCTGGTCTACATAGTGAGTTCCAGGACAGTTAGTTAGCTACATACTGTGACTATGCCAGGAAAATAAACAAAAAAGGTGTGTGTGTGTGTGTGTGTGTAAGAGAGAGAAAGAGAGAGAGACTCAGTTATGACTGGTAAAAACTGTATCAACCCCCCCCCATTGGCTACAAAGCAAAAGTATCACTCATGAAACATTAAAACATTTAGAATAATTTTTAAATTATAATTTTTTATTTTGCATGCATGGGCATTTGGCTTGCATGTATGTGTGTGTAGTGCCTGTGGTGGCTAGAAAAAGACAATGGATCCTCTAGGACTGTAGTTACAAACTTCTGAGCTGCCATGTGGGTGCTAGGAATTGAACTTGGGTCCCCTGGACAGCTAGTCATTGTTCTTAGCCACTAAGACATTAGTCTAGTCTCAATATTTAGAATTTGTTGTGGTCAGTATATTGTGCTTCTAGGTTGGGAGGTAAACTAAAATAAAAAGTTACATTGGCAAAATCTAGGTTTTTACATCTATAATGGGTTGAGCCAAGTGCACAGAAAGCATATAACAAACTTAAGATGTCAAGAAAGAAGTAAACCTTTTTTTGCTAGGGGTGTAGGTGAAGAAAAATTTCTTCCAAATTAAAGAATTTGAGAATTTCTGGACTAGGCACATGCCTTTAAATCTCATTTGTTAGGGAGCAAGAGGCAGGAAAATCTTAATATGTTCAAGACCAGCCTGGACTACATAGTGAGATCTAGGGCTCCATAGTAAGATCCTGTCTGTAGCACAATTAATAAAAACCCAGAGACAGATCTTGCAGTTCAAATGAAGGTCAGAAAAGCAAAACATCCAGTCACTGGCCCTTACTTCTACCTTAGTCTGAAATGGCGATCCTGGCTCCAGGAATCCTCAGAATGGGACTGTGTGTGAGAGTTGTCTCCTCCTGTCTTTTTTTTTTTTAAATATTTATTCATTTATTATGTATGCAGTGTTCTGCCAGCATGTATCCCTGCAGGCCAGAAGAAGGCACCAGATCTCATTACAGATGGTTGTAAGCCACCATGTGGTTGCTGGGAATTGAACTCAGGACCTCTGGAAGAGCAGCCAGTGCTCTTAACCTCTGAGCCATCTCTCCAGCCCCCTCCTCCTGTCTTATATTCCTCTCTAGGGCCGGGATTAAGGGCTTGCACCACTACGGCCTGGTAGTAGAAATGGTGAATTAGTGTGGCTACTGGATTAAAGGTGTGTGTCACCACTGCCTGGTCTGTAAGGCTGACCAGTGGGGCTATTTTACTCTCTGATCTCCAGGCAAGCTTTATTTATTAAAATACACATGAAATATCACTACACTTGCCCTTTTTTAAAAAAAATACGGAAGTTAATGTCGGAGCAAGAAGCTGGAAGGGTAAGGATTTAGACATGTAAAATTAAGGGACAGGAACTCCTGCATAACTCTCAGAGCTGGTGGGAGCTGGGAGTGTCCAATACTGAAGATCAGAGGAACCAAGTAGAAGAGATCATTTAAAAAAAAAAAGGTAGAGTCCAATTCAAGAATGGGAAAGACCTCTATAGAACTCGAAACTTCAAAGAGAGGAGCTAGAAAATGCTCATGGTAACAACTGGAGAGTCAGGTATGTGCTGTCAAAGGATGCCCGAGAGCTGGGTATTGTGGCACATGTGTGTCATCCTAGCACCCACGAAGATGAGGCAGGAAGACAACAAGTTCAAGTATAGCCTGGACAACATAGTGAGACCCTACCTAAAACCACAGTAACAAAAGTGAACCTAAGAAAGCAGGCTGAGATATGACTCAGCACTGGACATTAGGATTGTTGGGACCCTTTGTGACCATTACATCTTTGACTTATGGCACACAAGAGGTGTCTTAAAGAGACCAGAGTCACAGGAGTATTGCTGTGTGGAAGGAAATGATGAACAAAGACCAAGGAAGGGCTGCCTCGGGTGTGTGTGGGGATTAGTGAGTAGCCTGTTCAATGACAATGGTGAAGACAGGAACCAGGAGACACCTGACCAGATGATGACCAGGCATGACACCAAGCAGGATGTCCATCAGTGGCAGTGTTTCCTGAAGACAATATGGTTCCTCTAAAGGCATATCCGGTCTGTGCCTATTCGGTCATTCTGGCAGCTATGTAATAATGTAAAATGTTCCCATGCTCCCAGTTGCTTTTGGCAGTCCTTCAAGCCAGTAACACTGTAGTCAGGATGGATTGCGATCACCCTCTTAGGAGGGACAAGATCCACATTTTATAGGTCCTCGGTGTTTGTGTTGCCCCACAATTCCCCCAAGGCTATTGTGAGAAAGAAGACCCAGCAATACTCAGATACAGGAAGCAGGGCTCAAGCCAAGAATGATCAAGCCACATCCTGGTTGAGCTAGGAGGCACTAGAATTTGTGACCAGGATAAGAAGGCTTACCTCATAGAGGAAGCAAATGGATGTACAACAGTTCTCAAGGTTACTTGTGTGGGTTTTTGCATGAATGTAGGTCTGTGTACTACATGTCTGCATTGCCTGCAAGGGCCAGAAGAGGGCGCTGGATCCCCTGGAACTGGAGTAACAGGTGGTCCTAAGCTGCCCTGTGGGTGCTGGGCACTGAACCCTGTCCTCTGGAAGAGCAGCCAGTGCTCTTAATTGCTTGGCCATATCTTCGGGTCCACAACCCTTGAGTTTTCTGGTTTAGGGCCTGCATTTTGTTCATCTGTCTGGTGACACACTCATGCCTGCCATGCTGACAAGTGAACTCATGTGTTATGAAAATTCCAGGAGAAGAGTTTACAGAAAAGGTTTCTCTGTCCAAGGACTGGGTGCCTAGACCTCTAATCTATGTCCTTAGGGGACATACTGTCACCATTTCTAGTGTGAGGGCTCTGGGGTGACTGTGTAATCCTCCTAGTAATCAGAATCACCTCCCTAAGCAAGAACCCCAATGAGGTTCTGTTGTGACGGCAGGTAGCTGTCACCTGTGTTCCCATGAAGCCCGACGAGGACTCTTTTCTCATCAGGAGAGACTTCTCCAGTGGCTGCTCTTACTGATGACAGTGGGGGAAGGTCTTGGATCTTGGATGGGACGACAGACTTTGGGCAACTTTTGCCTCCTTGCACCCATCTTACAATCCAGGACAGACCTTCTGACGCTTCTTGTCCCTTTTTGTCAAACCAAAACATTTCCTTCTGGTGGGCAGGAGGAGAATCCTAAGACTCAGAAAGATAAGGAAACTTTACAGAAATTTATGAGATTCCTTTTTTAAAATATTATATTATATTATTTATTTATTTTTGAGACAAGGTCTCTCTATATAGCTCTGGTTGTCCTGGAACTCACTCTGTAGACAAGGCTGGCCCCAAACTCACAGAGATCTGCCTGTCTCTACCTACTGAGTGCTGGGATTAAAGGTGTGTTCCTCCATGTCTGGTGATTTATTTACCTGTTTTTATTATTTAATTTAGTTATGAGATTCTTAAGCCTTAAGGCTGTAAAAGCAGAGGATAGCTACTGGGGAAAGGGTATCTCTGGTGGAAATGCCTGCAAGGATGTAGCACCCATGCATGGGGTGGGCTTTCTGGTAATGCGGCACCTTTAAGTCACATGACCATGTCCTTCAGTGACCATGCTCCTGTGAATAACCCCAGTAAGTCACAGGCCCCCCTAGACTTGGGAGGTATTTTGTTTGTTTGTTTGTTTGTTTCGGTCTATCATCCATGCTTTAGCTTGGGTGTATAGACATTCACCCCAGAAAGAGTCACACAACAGCTCACATTCCTCCTTTAGAAGCCTTTACCATCACTGATTAATGTCACAAATAAGGGCGATTTCTGTTAGCCTGGCAGATGACAGGGTTAAAATGTTCAGGATTTGAGGAGCAGATCACTGTCTTGGCTGCTTCGAATGATCAATTCAGGAGTTTGGGAGGGACTTCCGATTTGAGCTTTTTTCAAGTTGACTAGTGTGTTACTTACGCTGGGAAACCAGTATGATCCCTTTTCTCCACGGCCCCGACTGTTACCTGTAGCTTCAGAAAACAGAGGAAGTTACATGGATGAAACATGCCAGAGCCTGTAGACTCCTGCAGCACACCTTGCTTGTGTTCCATTCTGTCATTTTCCGGTTTCCCTTTCCACGGAAGGAGCAAGCAGTGTTGCCACGTGGAATGGGCGGGGATAGTCCCTTGGTCATGGCTTTCAATGTGAATCATTAACTGTGAGCTTCTGAAACTTCTTCCCCACTACACCAGGTTTCAGGTATGTGCATGTGGGTGTATCGGTGTGGGTGTGGGGGTGTGTGTGGGGTGCTTCCTTTCAAAACATCCTGTAAGCCACATAGTGGAGAGCCCCTTTCAGATTCTCACGAGACCAGACACTGAGCCTGCGACACGAGGACACGGAGGCAGACGGTCTATCGATTTTATCACAACACTGTGGTGCTGCTGCGAACTCAGAAAACACACGGTTCTGTTCCTGCGGTGCAGCCGTGAGAGTAGGCAAGATCGCTCATGTCTACAAGAAAAGAAGCTTGGCTTTCTAGTAGACTCCGAACAGCCGGGTCCGGGGGCTGGAGAGATGGCTCAGAGGTCCTGAGTTCAATTCCCAGCCACCACATGGTGGCTCACAACCATCTGTAATAAGATCTGGTGCCCTCTTCTGGCCTGCAGGCACACATGCAGGCAGAACTCTGTGTACATAATAAATAAATAAATCTTTACAAAAAACAAAACAGTTGGGTTCTGGGCACATGAGTTGTGAGGAATCTCACCAGGCACATGACATGGGTCCCTCTGGGACGAGGACTCAGTGGTGGGTGATATGTCCACCAAACACAAGTATGAGATATGTGATGTCTATCAACTGCGGGTAGATAGGGAAAATGTGGTACCTAGAGGCCATAGAATTTTATTGATCTGTAAAGAAAAATGAAATATGTAGGTAAGCTGCTAGATCTGGAAAACATGATGCTGGGTGAGGTGACCTAGGAAGACAAAAGCAGCACATTCTCACTTACATGGGGATCCTAGATCTGTGCATTCAACCAGACAAGGGCACTGGTGGGGCGGGGGTAGTAGGCACAGGTGGGGCGGGGGTAGTAGGCACTGGTGATATGGAGGGATGGAGTAATGGGGAGGGAGTTTTAAGTCGGGGTGGGATGAGAGAGTAGGGTGGAGGAAGGACAGATAAACAACACTAAGGATGTTTGGAGAAAAACATGGGGGCTGAAGTGGTCTAAAGCACTTGTTGCTCTTGTGAAGGAATTGGGTTTAGTTCCCAGCACCCACATGATGGTTTACAACTATCTGTAACTGCAGATCCAAGGGATCTGACACCCTCTTCTGACATCCGTGAGTACTAGACATGTACACGGTGGACCTACAGAGATGTAGGTAAAACATCCACTCACATAAAACAAACATTTTTTTTTAAATTTAAAGAGTTCAATTGATAATACCCTACACAGAGGATAATATGTCTCCCAGAATCCATAACTTGCCAGATAAAAAGTCCAGTCTCAAGTATAGGATATTCCCCAAGAGTACCCTGGATCCAACCTCAATCTATACAGGCTATTGCCATTGCTATCTGTTGTCCACCAGAACATGATGGCTAGACCCTATTGCTAAAGACATTATATACTTTGGCCTTAGGACATGGAGAAATCAAGTTTTTACTTACCAGGAAGCCTCCTCGCTTCTACCTAGCTCTCAGAGAACCAGAAGATGCTCTGCAGGGAGCTAGTACAAAAAAGAAGATTCATCAACAGTCTCACCCAGCTGTGAACCCTGTGATTCACCATAATGACCAGCATGACAAGATATGCCCAGAGGAGAAAGAAGATTTTTCTTTATAGATCAATAATGGCATGAATGTTGTAAGGATAACTGATTGTTCTCTGATTGCATTTAAGTCTTGTTTCCCAGAAGAAAATACATGCCTGGTATTGCAAATCTGGCCAAGAACCCATGGTTGGGAAGCCCATAGGTTCCAGGAATGAACCTATAATTACTACTATTCTGCTAAATGGACATACCAGACTGCCTTCTAAGTTCTGATTTTGATATCCAAAGATTTGTACAGCACTTGAACATCATCAAAGAAGTTTGTTTGTTTGTTTTGAGACAGGGTTTCTCTGTGTAGCTCTGGCTGCCCTGGAACTTGCTTTGTAGACCAGGCTGGCCTCGAACTCAGAAATCCACCTGCCTCTGCCTCCCAAGTGCTAGAATTAAAGGTGTGTGCCACCACCACTAGCCCAGAGAAGTTTCTTTTGTGCAGTGAACAACAGTTAACAGAAACTCATAACTTGTCAAAGAGAAGAGCGTAAGTGTCTGCAGAACTCTCAGCACAAATGGGACATCAATATCTACTTCCTACCTCCAAAGGGGGCCATCTCAGAAGATGGGACGGAAAGATTGTAAGAGCCAGAGGTAGGGGGTGAAAGAGAGTCCTCTGGACAGGACAGCCCGGCTGCACCCACGAACTCAGAGTGGCTATGGTTGCCTGCACTAGATCTGTCCATCAAGCCAGTTAACACTGCGGCATGGGGAGGGGCTCACGGCCCCTGCTTCTAGCTGAGGAACTAGTACCAGCTGACAACTTCTCAGGGAGCGGGAGTAAGTTGACCACCTTCCAGTGAATGGCCCCACACTTATGAATAAGTGGGCAGCAGAACCTATAAAAAAAGGAGGGTGCATGTTGGGATGGGTTGAATGAAAGGTAGAAGCAGGGACGAGTTAGAGGGAAGGATGGGGGATATTGTCAAAATACATTATAAGCATATATTAAATTCTAAAAAATAATTTATTTAAACAATATTTTATGTTCCTCATTCCTAGACATAAATAGTCATTGACAACTATAACTTAATAGTTTATGACAAAGGATGAGGGATAATGGGCATCAAATAGGAACCAAAGATTATTCTATCAGTTACTTGTCCTATTGACAGATACCCGACAAAAGCAATATAAGGAAGGAAAGATTTATCTTTGGACGCTTGCAGATATGGCCCATCACGGTTGAGAAGGCACAGCAGCAGGAGAGAGGTGGCTAATAGCTTTGCATCCATAGTCAGAGAGCAGAGAGATGGATGCTGGTGCTCGGCTCCCGATATCCTCCATATAGGGTATCAAATGCAAGGCCATGGAATGGCACTACCCACATTCGGGGTTTATTTTCCCCTCCTCGGTTAAACCTTTCTGTAAACATCCTTATAGACACACCTAGAGGTCTGTTTTCATGGTGATTCTAAAACCAGTTGAGATTATCCGTCGCAGTTATGCCACGTGCTTCTAGAATTAGCATCATAAGTACCATCGTTATCACTGCACAGGCTGTTTGAAACCTTGGTGTCAGGCTCTTCTTTCTGTATTATTCCCTGTGTGGTCTGTCTGTGCAGCGTTTCTGCCATTCACCCATCACACCAGCAGCCTGGTCTGGGTCCTCTTGCCTGGAACGATTAATACAGATTTTCCCCAACACAGAGGCAAACTCTAGGGTTTGGATAATGGGATAGAAGTGAGGGAAAGGAGAGGGTGAGACAGGAGGTGGAAAAAGCCAGCAACAGGATGCATTACAGTAGGGATAAATCTCATGGGGACCACAACGGAAGGATAGAGAATGCCTTCCAGAACAGTTGTCTAAGGAACAGAGGACGGATGTTCAGTCAATGCTTGCTCCTACTGGTTGAGAAGAACCCTGTCTACATTTGCCCTGTATCCTATGGGGCAATGGGATTCCTAAAGAAAACCTGGGCCATCAATTTGAAAGACCCCCGGAGTGGGGAGACGGGATAACACGACCCCCCCCCAAGAACTCACGAGAGACGGTCCTTGCTGCAATCACACGAGGTTTAATGACAGGAACCAGCTGGGGCCAAGACTCATATCCCATGCAGGGGAGGAGTTGGACCCCGAGTAGCTGGGAGAGGGGGTATTTAAGGGAAGAAACGAAACCACAACTCAAAGAGGGTAGGGAGGGCGTCATTGGAAAATTCCGAAAATACCAGTGATCATTGGAAAATTCTGAAAATACCAGTGATAATCACAAGGGGGTAACTCCCCATTTCTCAAGATTATTCTCAAGATTATAATCTAATTTTATGGTCAGCTAGTTCCTGGAACAGAGTCACTGAACCAGCTAACCTAGATTTTTGGTTCTTCTTCCCCTGCTAGGTTTTTGGCTCTATTCCTCCTGCTAGGGGTTCTGGATTTATCTGGGTCTTTCAAACTGAAAGACTAGTGTATGTCACCTCAAGTCACTGATGGTCTGATGCAATATACCTTCCTTCCTAGTGTCTGATGACCAGACACCTGAGAAAATGTTCTAATGAATCTTCTTCCTGTCTCTGTATGTCTGGCTCCAAACTATCCTAAATCTAACGACAGCTGAATCTTCCTAACAAATAGCTCTTACTATGTATTGCTCTGCTTGAAAAAATCTTTCCTTCACTCCCTGATACAGGGATTCTCTGTGTAACTGTCCTGGCTATCCTGGAACTTGCTTTGTAGACCAGGCTGGCTTCGAACTCACAGAGATCCGCCTGCCTCAGCCTTCCAAGTGCTGGGATTAAAAGCATGCACCACCACCTCCTGGCCTGCTTGAAAACATTAATATCACCTTTTCTTCATGATAGTCTGGGGGAACATTAGACTCCTTTTGGTGTCGCTCCAGGTCCTTGTGAACTTACCTCAAACTCATAACTTTTAGAGTAACCCAGGAGCGGTCTGTCAGCCTTGTTTGAATATGCATAAGCACTCCAACACTTCATCTGGGCCACGCTCTATCCTCTGCCTGGAGAGTGTTCTTTCTCCTTCGATGCTGAAATCCTATCCAACCCTCAAAGGACAGTTCAAATGTCACCTGTATCGCTTTCGATTGTTGCATAACAAATTAGTGGGGACACAGTGGCTTCCATGGTTTGAATGTATAGACTGTCCCAAACTCATGCTGAGATTTAGTTGACAATGAAGCAGTGTTGAGGGGAGAGGCCTTAAGAGGTTCAATCCCAGCAGGCAGTTCCCCGTGAGTTCAAAGCCAGCCTGGTCTACACAGTGAGTTCTAGGACAGCCAGGGGTATATAGAGAGACCTTGTTTCACTCCCTCAAAGTAATTAAGCCATACGGGCTCTGTCTTCCCTGGTGAGTTTAACACCTAAACTAAAGGGCTTTGGGGAGCAGCTCTCTCTTTACTCTTCCATCTTCTGCCACCTGAGTTCCAGCCTTTCTTCCCTCAGAGGGTGCAGCATGCCACATGCCATCTTGGAAGAAGACAAGCTGCCATCCTTCCTTCCTTCCTGCCTGCCTGCCTTCCTTCCTTCCTTCCTTCCTTCCTTCCTTCCTTCCTTCCTTCCTTTGTTTTTGACATTTCATTTTTCCGTTTCCAAAACTGAGTGAATACATTTGCTTGTTATACTTTGTTTTGTCTCAAGCATTATATTAAGCACATGAACAAACACTTCAGTGCCTCAAACTAAGGAGATGGGATGCTGAGGCGGCTCAGCTGGGCTCTCTGCTCAGAGTTTCACAAAGTCCGAGGTGTTAGTCCGAACGGGTGGTAACCTGGCATTCTTGAGACAAGTCAGATTCCAGTATCCTCCAGGCTCTTGGCCAGATTCAGTTCCAAGTGGCAGCAGAAATGAGGGCTATGTATTCTTATTGGCTGGGGAATGTTCTCAGAGGCCCTTTCTGTCTCAGCAATGGAGAATTTGTGGCACTTCACGGCCCTCTTCACACTGAGTTTCTGTGACTTCCTCTACCGCCAGCAGGAGAAAACTGCACTTTTAAAGCGCTTCCGCGATGAGACTGTCCCTTCCAGGACAAAACTGCACCGGTTAATGCCATCTTAACCGTGGGGGTGACGGCTCTCATGCGCAGACTTCATTGCCAAAGGGAAAGAGAGCAGACAGGAGTGAGTGGGTGTTGGGGTTCAGATTAGAATTCTATGTCACCACCACTTCCAGAAGGCCAGTCCTCACTCCTGGTAATGAAAACAGTTTTCACACCTCACAGCGCTTCATGCTAATGAACTCATTATGCTTGCACCGGAGTCTCTATGAGCTCATTTTCCTCTCCACAAGTGAAGTCCCTTGATTTTGTTTATTTTCCATTTGTCTTAGTGCTGGTTAATTAAAATGTGATTACTATTATGGCTAGAAGATATTTTGGTATTGCCTGCACTTAAATAAAATACTGTGTAAAAGACAAAATGTAAAAACCATCAAAAACGTAAATTGGAATAAGTCTATAAGAAAGTATGTATTATACATAATCAATTTAAGAGAGAGAGAGACTCTTGCTATTGTGCCCAGGCCGGTTCCAAACTCCTGGGTGTAACTACTACACTTGGGCTCAGGTAATCCTCCTGCCTCAGCCTTTTAAATGTTTAGCAAAGTAAGTAGACATCACCAAGCCCAGCTTGAATATAATTTTTGCTGGCATCTTTTTTCATGACTCTTTTTATTCTATCATCTTGGTGAGTTAAATGTGAAATATTATTTACTTTATTGCTATTTTCTTAAATTCTGTAATGTTTTTATTGTGGAACTAAGTTTTTTAGCAAGTGATAAGGTATATGCCTTCAAAAAGCCCATTTAATTGGAATTTTTAAAATTCAACCTAATAATTAGTCTTTTAATTGGTGTGTTTTACCATTTATATATTGTGATAACGAATATATTTAGACTTGTCCTACTATCTAATTTTGTGAATGTGTGCATGTGGGCCGGGGGTGGGGGTTGGTAACCCAATTTTTTTTTTTTAAGACAGAGTCTCATGTAGCCAAGGCTTAACTCAAACTTGCTGTTTACCCAAAAATGACCTTGAAATCTTTATGCTCTTCCCTTCCCTTTCCAAATGTTGGGATTACAAGTGTGTACAACCACATCAGACATTAAAAACACTACCCTTTTATCTTTCTTCTGACTGTTAACAATGGTAATTCCTTCTTTTTCTTGCTACGATTTTAGGTCTAATATTTTGGTGGCTACTATACTTTTTGACATATTGACCCCTTTTGCCCCAGCAAAGTTTAAAGCCAACCAGTATTTTATTTGTTTCCTTCCAAATCTTACTCTCATGCTTAGTCTGATATTGGTTTTATTTTAGATTGCTTTTAAGCACAAACACACACACACACACACACACACACACGTTTTATTATTACTAATTGATGTTTAATGGTCAATGTGTATGTATATTGCTATATGATACCAGTCTGCTCACTTTTAGCCTTTGTATTTTGTAAATTTTTTTCATCCTTTGTAATTTTTAATGAGAGTATTTGTGTGGGAAATTTTCCAAGTTGTTAGTTGGAAGAATTTGCTTTGCCCCATCTGTTAACTCCTCCCTGCTGAGATCTGGTGGGTTTGTTTACTGGTGACACAGAGTCGCACTTTCCACCCTGTTGCATGGTTGGACTCACACAGCATGTTGCTCTTGCAGACTGCCTTTTCTTTCGAGTATATGTTCTTTGAGGCTGCACTTCTTTATAAATACTGTTTGGCTATTTGTGTAAATTGATGTCTCCAGTAGCTTTCACACACATACTCCACAAGCACATACATACTCACACCATACACACATCACACACACACACCCCACATACACACACCACATCACACACCATACACTTTCTCTCTCACACACACACGCCCCTATAGAAGTCCTAGGCCTCTGAACCATGGGAGGCTAGGATCCTGAACAGAGGGAGTCTGACTCGTTCCGCGGCTTTGCTTTATAATATTGTCAACACTAGCAATAAGTGGTCGCTAGAGGAGGAAATAACACTGACAGTGTGTGATAATAATGGCAGCTACCCCTTATGGAAGATTAGCATAGGGCAGGCTCTGGGCTGAATGTTTTGTATATACAAACTCCTTTCATTGTCCTGGGAGGTGACGATACTAGTGCCAAACTTAGTGTGGACACCTCGTCAGCATAGCATGCACTACAGCCCAGAATTCCTAGACTTAAGTGACCCTCCTGTCTCCACCTTTAGGAACTATATGTGTGTGCTCCCAAGCCCAACAAAGTGTAGCCTAGGCTGACCTAAGTCTCACCCTTTTGAGCTAGCTGATTCTTTAATTCTCACAGTAACACTAAATCTAAGAATTCCCTGTTTACAGACAATGAAACCAAGGCTCCTAGCAATCAAATAAATTGTGTGATGACACATATCCATAAAGTAGCAGAAGTGGTGGCTTTTGGAACAGTTCTGTGTGACACTCAGTCCATGATTGAGTCACTCCCTATATTTCTTTGCAAGACTGCAGTTCGTGGGGGTACTTTGGCAGATGGGTTCAAGTTATTTGTAAACAAATGAATTTGGGTGCTAAAGAATTAGCCCAGTGGTAGGGCACTTACCAAGCAGGTATGGAACCCTTTTTCAATCCCAGAAATAAATAGGGTGGGGGAAAAGAGACTACCATTCTTCTGCTGTGTGTGAAAATGTTTGCTCATGGAGAATCAGCTGGCCTTTGATCTCTTAAAAAAACATTTTTTGAGATAATATAATTACATCATTTCCCCCTTCCCTTTCCTCCCTCAAAACCCTCCTATATAAACTCTCCTTGCTCTCTTTCAAATTCATGCCTTCTTCTTTCCTTAACTGTTGTCACACACATTGTGTGTGTGTGTATTCCTAAATACATAAATACAACCTGTTCAGTCTGTATAATGATACTTGTAGTGTGTTTTCAGGGCTGACCCTTTGGTATTGGACAATCAATTGGTGTGCTCTTCCCTGGGGATACTCTCTCTCTCTCTCTCTCTCTCTCTCTCTCTCTCTCTCTCTCTCGCTTGCTCACTCACTTGCTCTCAGCATTCCTTAGCTGTCTGGAGTTCTTTGCTGTCCACTTTACTGGGTGTCTCTTGTCCCTGTTCAGCTCGTGTTTAAGGTGGTCACAGTGATCTCTGATCTCTTCAATCTGCTTCTGTCCTACATGCCTTGGTGCCAAAGTACTAATAGACTAAATATGCCGTTTTTCCCAGTCTGTTGGAAATTTCCTTCTGGTTATTGACCTGTATGTTCTCTCCCCGTGAAGATGTATTTTCAGACTTTCTTAAAATTCAGAGTTCGGTATCTAGTATTATCTGAAAGAAGCCACTTAACCATTGCCCACCAAGACTCTCATCATCTTTAGGCTCAACCTGTCTTGGGTTCGTAGGCCTAACTTCCCACCAGCCCACCTTCATCTCCCATTCTCACAGGCTGCTTGGGTCTCTAAATCCAAATAAATACCTTCATCCCCAGAGGTGATTGTGCTAACCTAGCTGATGTTGCTACAAGGTCTCTGCTCATGTCAACCTTGTGTCTGGCAGGAACCAGGCTGTCGCTTGGGTCAACAGGTTCTGCCAGTTCACCTGAAGTCCACGAAGATGTTTCTTTGTTGCTGTATATGACATGTGTCCTTGTTGGGACATTTAGATCCACACAATGTACTCAGGCCCGTCTTAGGACATAGTGATTTATATAACCCTTTTCATGGTGACCTAAGTCTTTGATGGCCTTGAATATAGGAGAAGAATCTTCCAGTTCATGAACTCTAGTGGACAGTTGTGTCCATATAAAGAACCAGGTAAGCTGGCTCTAAGAATCCTCTCCCTGTCCTCATAATTTTCCAGATGGTACAAGCCTTGTGAGGGATGGACGTTGGGTGCATCTTCATGAGACACCTGGAAACTTGCAGCCTTGAGCATGCTAACAAAGTCTTACTCTTGGTTAGTACTTGATCTGCTGCTACTGTTGCTGCTGCTGCAGCTGATGGGGACTTCTTGGGGGTTTCTCTCAGCATTAGAGGGCACTATAGCTTAGGTTTGGGAGCAGAAACCATACTTACTTCAGGGCAAGATGAGGTAATCAGAACTGGCGCTGCCTTCCTGCTGTAAACAACCAGAAAACTGGACAAACTGGATGAGGGAATTGCTCCCTGGAATTTGGCAAAACACTGCATGGGACTGGAATGTTTTAGGAAGGAGGCTGATGGAACGAGCATACTATGGCATCACGGGAGAGAGCCCTGACAGAGCACAGAAGAGGGGATCCTTCTGAGCTGAGAAAGCAGAGTTTGGGGTTGTAGACCTGGCTTCAGTCCATGGGGCTGGACAGTAGAGCATTTTGCAAGGAATGGAAAGTGATTATTATAAGATATGGAAACCAATGAGACAGGAAGGAAAGAGGCCAGTTAACTAATGGGGGGAAGACGGCCGTCTATTCCAAAATTTAAAAATTAGTATCTTTATCTGAAATCTACAAGTTAGTATCCTTATCTGAAATCCAAAAGTGTTTTGAGTTGCATATTCTCTCTTTTTTTTTTTAAATCTGAGGATGTTTAACTATGCACAATGAGATATCTTGGATATGGGATCCAAGTTTACATATGAAATTCATTATGGTTCACATACATCTCATGTTATAGCCTGAAGGTTATTTTTGTATTTTTAGTTCACTTATGGTTTGACTGACTTCTTACAAGAGGTCAGGTGTGGAATTTTCTACTTCTGGCAAGTCGGTACCAAAATGTTTTGAACTCTGGAGTACTTCAGATTTCCGATTTTTAATTTGTATGGAGAAAATGAAAAGACAAAACACCTAATGCAAAAAAATTCTCAATACGTATGTGCACCAAAGGATGTTTTCCCAAACTATGTTTAAAAATTTTTACAACTCAGTAGTCAGGCACAGAACTCACAGGTTTGCTAAAGACTTCAAGAAAGGAAACATAAATGACCAGTTATCACAAATTATTAGAAAGTACGACCTGGTCTCTGTGAGTTCAAAGCTAGCCTGGTCTACATGGCAAGTTCTATACCAACTAGGACTATATAATGAGACCCCCGAATCAATCAAACAAACAAGTGGGCTTCAAAAACATTCTGTGGATTATATGATGTTTGTTCAAAGAGTAGATCTGCTGTATAATTTATAACTATATAAAGATGTGTCACGCTTGTTTATGCTATGGAATATTACTTTAATTGTGAAAAGGTGTGTTACATTTGTTTATGCTGCCTTTGTTTAACAACGTAAAGATGTTTTAAATTTGTTTCATCTTGCCTGCCCAATGCACCTGATTGGTCTAATAAAGAGCTGAATGGTCAATAGCTAGGCAGGGCTGTTGGGCAGAAAGAATAAGTTGGAGGAGCAATCTAGGCTGGAGAAAGAAGGAGGAGGAGAGAACAACGGAAAAAGAGAGGGACATAACAGGGGCCAGAAGCCAGGGGGTCACCAGCCAGACATGGAGACAGCAGGAAATTAAGATATACAGGAAGAAAGAAAGAAAGAAAGAAAGAAAGAAAGAAAGAAAGAAAGAAAGAAAGGTAAAAAGTCCCAAGGCAAAACATAGGTAAAGAGAAACAGATTAAAGTAAGAGCTAAGCTAAGGCCAAGCATTCAAAACTAATAGTAAGTTTCATTGTCATGATTTGGGAGTTGACTAGCAAGCCCAAAAGAAAAAGCCTGGTACATAGATCTTCAATGTCATTACCAAATACACACAACAGTAGCTATGTGTTAGGAAGAATGCATTAAATAAGTAGATCATGGTAATAGTTTTACCATCTACATGTAGGCCAACACATGTTGTCACATATATGTGTATATATATATATATAAAATCTTTGTTGGCTATATCATAATAAATAGAGAGGAAAATAAGTAACATGGAGAGGGAACTCACAAATTTTAAAACAGACAATGGGAGATGTGAACAGAACTTTGCTTTGCACAAGTAAGGTTTCATCTTATCATTTAAAAATCGTGCCTAAAAATGATCCTGAAAATCAGAATCTCTCTTTAAGAAAGGGATGCTCAATTTTGTACTCACTTAGGTTATGTGCAGGGTTTGTCAAATTATAATAATACCAAGAAGACAACAACTATAAATTTTGAGCAGAAGTCACATGCAAAGGAGTAAACACTGAATACTACTACTTACATGACATTCGAGGACAGGCACACACTGTCTAGTGCTAGAAAGTAGATCACTAGTGCCCAGGGTAGCAATGACAGACATGAAGGTACACAAGTATAACAGAAATGTCTGCTGGCATAACTGGATATCAACATGCAGAAGAATGAAAACAGACCCATATCTATCACCATGCACAAAACTCAAGTCCAAATGGATCAAAGACCTCAACATAAAGCCAGCCACACTGAACCTCATAGAAGAGAAAGTGGGAAGTACACTTGAACACATTGGCACAGGGAAGCACTTCCTAAATAGAAGCCAGCAGCACAGACACTGAGAGAAACAATAAATGGGACCTCCTGAAACTGAAAAGCTTCTGTAAAGCAAAGGACACGGTTAACAAGACAAAACGACAGCCTACAGAATGGGAAAAATCTTCACTAACCCCACATCAGACAGAGGTCTGATCTCCAAAATATACAAAGAACTCAAGAAATTGGACACCAAAAGAACACATAATACATTAAAAAAATGGAGTACAGA